>VRLP01002734.1:0-79920 GCA_009660295.1 Lophius piscatorius | reverse complement strand
TGTCACAAAAACATCAAGTCACATGTCAAAGACATAACGTTACCTGTCACAAAAACATCAAGTCACATGTCAAAGACATAACGTTACCTGTCACAAAAACATCAAGTCACATGATTATGTTTTGACATCAAGTCATAATCACATTTTGTAGACAACTGCTGTCAAGATTTTAATCCATCCTGAACTCTTATCCAGGTATTGTTTAAAGTGTAACCGTGGGTTTCACTTTAAACCTGCGAGTTTTCTTTTCTCTGTGTGTTTATACACACTGAATGAGGAATTTGGCGACATGGATGCTGTGTTTCTATTTTTTCTGTCCCTTCTGGAACCGACAATATCAAAGAGCTCTTATGTATCTATATCCTGCTCAGTCCTGTGTTACTTGAGGAGACATTCCGTGATCAAATTGATATTTTTTTCTCCATATTCATTTAGAGGAAGGAGAGTTTCTCTTTGTTTTGCTCCTGGCTTCTGAACTATCTGTTGTCGGCGGTATTGATGGTATTTACACAGGAATGATAATGCTGTACATAAATTACTGTGGTACAGTAAATAAATAACTCTCTAGGCTATGCAGGTATTTAAAAAGCATTTTTCCTCGCACACGCTCAACCTTTAATATGTAAAAAGTGCATTTTTGTTTGTTGTTTGCTGAACAATATTTAAAAACAACATTTTAGAGGTTAAACAATGAGTGGATTTGTTGATCGGAATGTAAATAAGCAACAAATAGTTGAGTTAATTTTCAAACCAAACATCAAACATTCACTTGTTTCATTTTTAACTTTTATTTTTATTTATATATATGTAAAATGACTCTTTGACAATGACATTAACAATAAACAACAAACAGCCTGAAACTTATTTTGATCAGGAGATACAGAATAAGGTAAATATGAACGTTTATTACAAACAGATGATATGTGGTAATTTTTCTGTCAGAAGGTTTTGGGCGCTCTAACTCTTCGTGAAGATTGTAAATGAAGGATATCTGCCTTAAGCAGCATTAAGGTATATCCACCGTTGGAGTCTAGATACTGGTGGTGGTGGACAATGACTCTGCTGAGACTGATGAAGGATGAAATTAATGGATATGCAAGGATTAGGTTGTCATGGGGAGTTTGAAGACTCACGAACCAGCAGATTTAAAAAACCTAGATGAATGGAGAGAATCATACTCAAAAGATGGCAGCAATAGGATAGATTGATGAAGGTGTGTCAACCTGATCCTACTGGATAAGTGTGGACGGCTGACAGCTAATGGTCATGACTCTGTGAAGATTCGTCATTTTGGTCTGGGTTCCTGTTTTATTTTGAAAGTGTTATGTATGTTATTTAGTTAGTTTTACATTTCCTGTCATGTTTCCTTTGTTTTGCCTTTTTAGTGTGTTTATCTGTTTATTGATAATTTCCTTAGTCCTTCTTAGTCTATTCTTTTCATTGTTTCATCTGAGTTCCTTTTCCCTCTCTGTGTCTGTCCTGTGATTCTGTTCTCCTCTTGTGTGATTGTTCATTATTTTCACCTGTGTTTCCCCTCCAGCTGTGTCTCATTGTCTCGTTACATCGGTGCATATAGTCTGTCCTCACCTTTCCTTCTGTGTCAGTTCGTTGTTTGACGTTTCCTCAAGTCATCACTCGTCACAGCCATTTCCTAGTGGTTTTTCCACGTAAGTTACTTCCCAGTGTTTCTTAAGTTATTTACTGTTTACTCCCATGTTTCCCCCCGTGCTTTAGTTTTGATTTGATTCAATATTTTAACTGCATCTCCTCTTCCTCCATTGTCTTGTGTCTGCACCTTGGTCCAAACTTCGCCCCAACGAAAGCTCCTACTAGTATTAACAGCACTGACTGTGACGTGGGTAATTAGGGGAGAATGCGTGAACGGTGACAGAATGGGATGACAATGACTTGTGGGCAAGGGGATAGTCTTCCTGACTGAAACTTCCCTAGAGCTTCATTTTACGCATACCCTTCATACAGTTGTTCCAGATAGAATGAGTGATGAACTACTTCTTAACACATTCTAGTAATTTGTCTCATTGATTTTTGTCTAGCTAACCATGATTTAAACTTTAAGTTACCACTGTTATTGTACATATTTGTTTTGTACTTCATCGTTGTGGATGGACACTACAATGCATGTGATTGCAGTTTACATTTGTGCTTTCTACGTCACAGGTGGCAGAGGCACCCTCTGGAGTCTGAGGTCATTCTAGGGTTAGGATTAACCCTATGCTTTTATATACCTTATTTAACACATTAAACATGCCGGTGTGTGATGCCGTGGTGCCTTTATGTGTCGACTTTTTGTGGGTTCCAGCAGTCATTCGGTGACTCCAAATATCCCGTAGGGGTCAGTGTGAATGTTTTGGTTTGATTTGCTGCTTATCCCGGATGTACCATTTCTCACTGTCAGTTGGGATACGCTCCATTCCCCCTGCAGTCCTGAACAGGTTTATGCCGTTACCGAAATGCCAAAAAAAGAAATGTTATTGGCTGGGAATTCCTTTTTGTCATTAGCAAAATAATAATCCAAATTATAATAAAAACAAAGTTATAAACTATATCACTCAAATCAACTATAAACAAAGTTATAAACGCTCATATCACTCAAATCAACTACAAGGGATGTTTTAATGGTAGCTGGCTTGCTTCTAAATGGTTGAATAGTTAAAAGTGCCATTTGTGTTTTTAAGACAGTAATTAGTCATTCACTCCCAAATCTATTTTAAGCTTAACTGCAGTTCAAAAATGTTTCTCCATAAATGCATCACAATTTCCTTCGCACTGGTTTTCCACATGCAGCATCCCAATGCTATTCTGTCTGTCACCTGATATCTTGACGCTGTACTATACGTGAGTTTTTGTGGGTTAGGAAGTTTTATCCTCTCTGAGTAGAGTGTTAGACTGTATCCTAGAGGGAACAGCTACCACTTTCACTTTGGAACCACTTTCCGATAAGACGACCTTTTATCAAGGACTTATAAATGGTATATAATCACGTTATAAATTAATTTTAAACACTTTATAAATGTTGACTTAAGATTAACAAACAGCTTATAACAAAAGCTCTCAATTTATCAATAAGGGTCAAATTTGGCAATATCAAGCGAGCTGTACATTTAAGTGTGTTCACTATTTGGCAAGCATCAGGTCTCCGATATCCTTTATAGCAAATGAGTAATAGCAGCTTAATGAGTTGTAAAGTGTATAAAACTTAGTTGGTAAACTACGTACAATCCATTTATAAATCCTTAAGGGGACCATTATTGCAAAGGGGTACCTTCATTTCTTAGTTGGGACTGAGATGTAGTCACATGTCGTTATAGAATAATTGGCTGCATGGGGGTCACCCTGTTTATTTTAGCGTAAACCTGCAAACTATTTTTGCTTTTTGTGGTTTTGTCACTTTGTCTGACAGTATAGAAATGTTTCCATAGTCTTTAGCTGCTGGAGTGAAACATGAAGTGGAGTTGATCTTCATGGTTGATTTTTGTTTAAAGCTAGAAACACTGCAGCCACACAAACGTGTACATTGTGTCCTCAAATTGTTTCTCACCAGAAACAACACTTTGCTTACACTTTGCGTAGATTGCAGTGTAGTTCTAACATTTACAGATGAACTCAAAGACAGAATGAGTTGTCAGAGGACGTCTGCATCCCTGCCCGGTTTGACGTGGGAAACAGAGGTGCGGTGTAAAAACAAGTCTGGCCTTAATACAACCCACAAGTCTAAATGCCCTTGGAGATGTTTGTGCTCAGAGAGAGAATTTGGATTGTCGCTGATTTCATGTGGTAACCACTTTCCGCACTCCTTAAAAAAACAAAACAAGCCCAGACATCATTCAAAATAAAATACACCAGTCTGAAAAAGAAAATTCAAATAATTTTGTTTTTCTCTGTTGCATTTCCATTTCTCATGGCAGACAATTCCATAAAGTACATATTTAAGATCTGTCCACAATCCTCCACTCCACCCATGAAAAGAAATCACATCTGTGAAGATGCTTTGGAATAACTTTGTTTTAATGTTAACACATCTGTTAAAAGTAGATCAAGAACTGAAACAATTACTTTAATTGCAACACAAAATAGTTCAATATGCGATACAATATTTTATTCCTCTTATGATAATGAGAAGCACCAGCAGAAATTCTCTCCGTTTAAACAAGACGCTTTTTATCATCGTAGATCAACCAGAGAGTATGGTGCAGGTATGTCGCCTCAACCCAGAGGTGCAACGTCTGTGCCCACTGTACACCAGTGCTTTTCCAAATGTGTTGCAACAAACGGCTCCAGTAACAAATGATAAAAATGGCCTTGTAGAGTCCCATTTTATCTTTTTTTTTTTTTATCTTTATTGGTTTGTTCGAATCAAAACAAGGACCAAAAGTATTTTTGTTTCATTTACACTCCACCCACTCTGTGACCAATGTGAAACCACCAGCCTCTGTAGATCCAGATATCCAACTGGTCCTCTGTCCTCCATACTGTTCTCCAATAGCGCCTGAGCACTGTTACCATCACAGCTTTCGCTGAGTGTGAGACTGGTGCTCCATCACTCTCAGCCCTCAACAGATATCTATCTCAAAATGACTCCCATAAATTGATGGTTTTATGGAAGTCATGGTGGGGGAGATGTTGTTTCCTGGGGGGGAGAGCAGCGTTGCTGGCCAACAGCCTTCTGGCTGTATGTCTGGTCTATAAAGACTTAATGCAGATAAGATATTTCTGATTTGGTAGAATGATTATTGAGATAATTCAGACGCTATTGCTGAAATCAGAAAAATAAAACAATCTTCGTTTTTGTTCGATCATATATGTCACTGAGAGAAGGACCAGGTGGTAGCATGATAAGCCACATTTTAGACTCGGAATCAGAAAATGATTTACTGGCAACAAAGTTACACCTCCAACAACATGCACCAGGGTACTGCAATGGTAGACTTATGAATGTGTGTGACCAATCACTCAGTAGGTTGTCTAAAAGTAGTTTAAGGCTACATCAATCTCTAGTTTTGATTCAACAATAGATCAAATGACTCATCAGTCACCAAATTTTCCAAAGGGGTCACCTGTGAGGATGAATCGTTTTGCAGGACTCAAGGCCTATGGAGGGTTTTAACGTTAGCTTTTGTTTTTTTGTTTTACTGCCATCAAATGTTAGTTTTGTTTCACTCTCGCTGCTCAGGCGCTGCAGCAGACAGCTGTTTTTACTGGATCAACATGTGCTGTCCAGCACATCAGAACCATAACATCAGAACAGAGCTAAAAGCACAACTTGTACTTAAACATTCATGTGGTGGCCAGACACATGACCCCGAAAAATAATTAATGCAAAAATAATAAGTGATGCAAACGTTGTGCTATGTTGTGTGTTATGATGGTAAAAACACCTATTTACAAAAGTGTAATATGTTACAGCATGTTCTGCCCCACTGATGCCATTAAATCGATTTCTTTGGCTACATCAAGGGAAAAAATAAAAGCTTTCAGAAGAGGCATTTATTTTGTAAACATTTTGCTGCGATCCCTCTCTCTCTCCTTCTCTACCTGAATTTGTGTTAAGCCAACTCAGAACCAATGAACGACTGCTCGTTCTGGTGAGGCTCGTCCAGTTCACTCGCTGAAATCAACTTGAAGGACCACAGATGGCTACCTGTTCGCTAGTGATCGCTACCCAGGAGAGATGTTGAGCTCCCATTCTCTCTGGGAAGGGGTCAGGCCCGGGTGGAGATGATGCGCTCTGAAGGTCAGGGCCGACGCCACCAGCCACCTCCCCTGAGTGGCTGCCTGGATGGAGTGTGGCGGAAGTGAGCCACACTCCCTCCTTGTGAAATCAATCCCCAGACGTGCGAACATGAGGGCCTCTACAACGACCTGCTCCTAAAAAGGGCTTTTTCTAAACAAATAAAAAAAAAAAAAAGTTTTTACATTCAGCTGAATTACACACAATATAACATAGTTGCAAATATTATATTCCATTTATTTAAAGAGATACCCCGTAATTTTACACACTTGACCTAAAATATGAACGTTTATGCAGCAACACTTCAGTTACCATCATTGTTTTAATTTGTTTAATGAAATTGTGCCAATTTAAGTTTGAAACATTGTATTTTTTTTGTTTTGTTAAGATATTCTTCCTATTGGGAATTAAAGATAAACAAATTAAACTGAATTGAATAAATAATAACCAATAAAGTATATCAATATAAATAAAAATATATCAATTTTTTTTTTATGCCAACCTTTTGGCATCAAAATATATATATATATATATATATATATATATATATATTGACCCAACCTAAGTACATTAAGTTAAAGCAACATGATATTTCTCAAAAGTATCTTAAATAGTTTCAATGATTTTTTTTGAAGATAATTTTTGTTTCTGTTTTAAACACTTTTAGCCCTTCAACATTGTTTTCCTTGGATGCTATTGAACAAGATGCCAGAAACATGAGAAAAATATCTATTTAAGTTATATTTAAGTTTTAATTGATTATTATATTTTCATATTTCTGTTATGGAGTCACTGCTTGCATTTTGGTTCGTATTTTCACAGGTTTGTCCATCATTCCTTCTCACCAACGTAACAGCTACGACTCCAGAGCTTGGTGTGATCGCTGAAAGAAAGCTGACAAGACAAGGATCACAAACAGATGGTCAGATGTGTTTTGAACCAAGCCTGAGGTTGGACAGGGAAAGAAAATGGTCAGGTAAAAGCTAAAGGGACTACCCAACCTGCCGGCTGTAAACATCTGTCACACTTTACAGACAGACATACTGGGTTCAACTTTGAGCTAAGAATGTAGGGCGTGTGCTCTGAGTATTTATGGATGATCATAGACAGATGTTCACCGACAAATTAAGTTATGTTTCTTTATCATCATAAACATCATTAACAGCATCCCCAGATATTTTTAATGACTTAGTGAATAAACAAGGAATGGGCTTATTTACTGTAATCTATTCCGGATAGACATCTGAGCAGACACACACGAACCCTTCTTCTCTTCTTCTCTGTCTGTTTTCTCTCTCTCTCTTTCTATCTCTCTCTATCTCTCTCTAACTTGGTCACTTCTAAGGGAGATGAAGCTGAGCGATGTTACAATAAGCATTCCAGGGGGCGGCGCCCACCCAGAGCTTAATTAGAGAGCTGGGAAACCTGGCAAGACGGATGATGTCTGTGTGTGTCGGCAGGGGAGGAGGAGTTGGTGGCGGTGCGGCCGTGGCTGCTGGTTACGTGCAGGTGGTGGGATATAAATGTTAGCTTTTATCTTGACTTTGAACATGGCGAAGCTCAGGGGCCTGCACAGGTGTGTGAGTGTGTGTGTGTGTGTTTGAGGGTAGGATTTGAGAGAAGATCGGGGGAGGGTTGTTACTGGGACAGATGGGGGCCAGAGGCAGGCATTTGTCATGGGGAACCTACCTCTACAGAGCTTTCGTGGGGTCAGCGAGAGACACTGTGATGATGTGTGATGTGTTGTGTGGGTAACTGTCAATGATGTGGATCATGCAGACACTGATGTGGCAATGTGGGTGCGGGTGGGAGGGGGCTTGTATGCAGGGCAGAACCAACTTCAGATGCTATGGTTGGTGTCCCCCATTGGAGCAAAAGCAAGAAGTTGTGCATCAAGCATGTTTTGTCTTTAATTCACACAATGAGCAAGGCCATGGCGGAGATGATTTTGTCACTGAGGATAATTGTCCCAAGATCAAAGAGTGACTCAGCATCAATGTCAGAGGGGTGAGGATGAAATTTGGATCCTTCCTTTTGTCATGATCATCAGGGTGCAAAGCAGGCCTCTGCTAAGCCAGGAGTGTGCTCACTGCAGCGCCGCACTTTTAAAGGATGGCTTTACCATAGAGCATGTTTTATCAATTAGTTTTGTTTTTATGTGCAACGTTGCGTCTGGATAATCAGCAGAGCCATAGACAGTGGTTCATTGGAGCGACATCATACATAAAAAGGCTGCCTGTAAAGAATTTAAATGAATTTCACTGTTTTTTGTTTTTTTTAAAGACAGAGATTGCACCCTGGTACCAAAACCGCTCCATATGTGGCCTGAATAAACCAACTATGGACTCCAGAATGCAGTTTTAATGCAGGCAAAATGTTCATGACTTATAACACGGCAGCGTTGGCATTCAGTGAGACGTTTTAGACACGTGGGGAAGATTTTTGTAAACAACAGAACGTCCACTAGAAGGAACTAGAAGGAACTCAATCAAACTGGTTCCTTCTAGGAGGGTCAGTGGATAAAACTAATTTACCTTTTGAACATGCTGGTTGATCTTGTCTCCAGTTTAGAGGCTCTACAGGTGCGTTCCACCGATCCTGCATGCTCTTCTTTTGCCAAATAGTTCATGCATCTTCTCAGCTCTGTTTCATACACTTTAGGAAGACATACTTTAAACAGGTCTTATTTTGGGCTGATTTCTTTTATCGTGTTGAATTCCATGAATTCACTTGCTCTACCATTCTGAAAAAAGGTGGGGATATAAATCAGGCAAAAATCTCTTTTGTCAAATAATGCAGGCCCGCTGTGAGTCTCCTCCCATAAACTCATAGAAACTAATAAAAGGCTGACGACTTGACATGTTAATTAGAAGTGTCAGATCATTTCTCATTGTTGATGAACTTCAATGAAAAAAAAACGATATCTTTAAACCGTAACATTTTCACCTCCACTGAATGCGAGCAGCGTGCAATCATGCAATCCTCGGCAGGGATGCAGAACGCTGTATAACACCGGATCGTTGAGACATTTCCTGTTGATTTAATGTGCCTTTGATGCAAACCGCTTAAAGCTGCAGTATGGGGAAGCAGTATGAAAATAATAATACATAATAATAACTCTGCACTGTACTTTAGAACTAATAACTCTCTTCACTCTTTTTCGTTTATTTATAACCTCTTACATTGATTACGGTTGTATTAGGTAAATAGTTCTGGTCCTGCGCCTTTGCCGTTGTAGACTCGCCAAACAGACGTTATAAAAACGGGCCAATGATGATTATACTATGCATTTTCTTGATTGAGTAATAGTTTAGTCAACAGGATGTCAGGAAGCAGTGAGAGATGTCAATCACAACCCATAAGGGTTGAGTTGGAAAAAAAGAAAAGATACCCAGCTGCCTATACTATTATCTAATAAAGAAAATTGGCAAGTCATTATATTTGAGTGCAATTTTGAGTTTAACTCAATTAACTGACAATAAAATAAGTCATTCGATGATCTTGAGTGACCTGTCTGTCTCTCACGCCAAAGCAAAAAGTCTTGCGAGCCTGAAGTACAATGTCAAGTATAATCCCAAAGAACAAAAAGCATAGTTGCGACCTCAAAGAATGAAAATGTGGCATTAAGATTCAGGGCCAGGCACCCACATTTACTCAAGAGGAAACACGGACATGACATATTCTTGGCTCCTGGATTTGTGTATTCAAAGCATCTGGGCCAACCTTTAATTATGCATAACTTCCCATTGGCAGGCAGGTCAGGGATGTCAGAGTAGCTACTCTCTAATACATCTCTGTGGATTATTCTCTCTGTGACCTCCAGACCTCGTCTTGCATAACCCAGTGGACGGGACACGCTGGCGAAGGGTTAAGGGCTCAACTCAAACGGCGGCCACCTATGCTAAAGATGAACGCACGTGGCACTCTGATGAACTCGGATACTGGCTTCTCGGTCCAAAGAAAACAGCTGGACTGTCTCAGCCAAACACCGAGAGGAGAAGGTGTGAATGTGTGTGTGTGGGTGTCTGTCTGTTTGTGTGTGTGTGCGTTTGATCTGGAGAGGGAGGAAAAACAGAAGAGAATCACAGTAACTTCAGTGGACCACAAGGAATGTGGCCGGGCAGCGTGCACAGACAAGCCCGACATGTGATCAGACACACGGTTAAAGAAGACAAAGGAGGCCTTGCTACCATAACTGCACAACAGAGAAGATGGGGTTTAATGACAGGACACCGACTTAATATTCCCATGGAGACAGACGCTTTTTATTCAGTCTGAGGGCTGACTGCGTCGTGCCAACACACCCCTAAATCACATTAACAGTATGCATACACGCTACTGTTAGGAATAAAGTCTTCAGATAAAGGAATGTCCTTATTGTGAAACAACTTGGTTCTGAGTGGCTCAAAATTAAGTTAAACTTAAATGCCTTCAGAAATGAGATGATTGTTCATTTGATGATTGGCCGCAAAATTTTCATTCTAGAGGTTCAAGCTGTTAAAGCCTCTCAGTCATGACTGTTTTTGAGATTCTTTTCTTATTCATATGTCCGGATTCTGGATCAATATATATATATATATATATATATATATATATATATATATATATATATATATATATATATATATATATATATATATATATATATAACAACGTTTTGGTAGTAGACCTTCATCAGTCATTCATTTCTTTTGCTAAAGAGAGTAAAGATGTGATTTAGTTCAAAACTAACCCCTGGAATGTTCTTAATTATTTCCCTTATCTGCTTTGAGGATGTAATTGTTATATCTACTGTTGCTGAGCAGTTTATGTTCTTGCTGGCATTGTTTGTCTGTCTGTTGGAAGGATTTCACAAAATTGATTTGATGGATTTTCATGATACTTTCCGAGATTATTGGACTCATCCGCAATAAAGGGTAAAAACAAGAATTTGGATTCATCTTCTTCAAAGTTGTAGATTTTTTTGCTGTTTCCGTCTATTCTTCAACGTTAATTATCGTTGCAGGAAAGCACCCAACTTGAGAAGTTCCCGGGGTGTAAATGACAAATGACGTCATTGTGTCATGTGATAATTAGGAAGGTGAGCAGCCTTGGAGGAGGTCTGCGCTCTAATGAGTGTCCTCCTTAATATTACATCTAATTAGAAGAATAATAGTACAACAATCATATCTGTAGGAAACATTAACCATTCAATGTTCTGCTCAACTGTTCGGTTGAGTATTTTTTGAGTCACCATTTCGTATTTAAAAATGTGTGCCCCTTGTCAACCCCAGTAAGGGGCTGTGGGTGGAGCCTTTGGGGGACAATTCAGGTCAAAGTGGGCACCTGGAAGGAGGCATTAACTATGAATATTGTAGAACTGATTCAATAAGTAGAAATTTATTTGCATATTAAAACATTTGAGAACTTACTTGACAGAATAATATAACTTGATACAACCAAAAAAATGTCAAATCACAATAAGATAGTTTTATAAAAACGTACTTTGCCAAAAATATTTAGCTGATCTAATTAAAATGGACTGTTCCATGAAATCCAAATTTCCAAATTTATTTAATTAAAAGATTTAAAAATCATGTTCGAGCAAACAATTTGTCAATTTAGTGCGTTCAAGTTATAAATGCCCTACGTAAATAAAATATGCAAAGAATTTTTAATCCAAAGTTCTTTTTTTCTTGGTGAGCTAGTTAGCTAGTCTAGTTAGCTAGTTTAATATGTCATCATTTCTTTAATTTAGAATGTCCCAATTTTAACATAAAGGTTATAGAGTATGTCCCCTGAAAGGTAGTGATTTAGAAATATAAAATAACTTAAATTTAAATACTCAATAAAAAATACAGCAAAACAGTTATTGTCCACTTCCAATTCCTTACATTTCCCAGTTTCCTCAGGCTGCACATAAACACTTCTCTAAAGGGTTCACACATCCTGCTGGATTATTTTCCCTGTGCACCCTATATCAACCCGTCGGTTTTTGGCAAACCTAATGTTGGGGATTTTCTTAAGGAGTGGTGAGATCATGTTGGGTTTTCTAATTTTAGGCCGGCTGACTGCTTCTGGCTCGGACACTTCCTCCCAGGGCTTCAGGACGGTTTGGGTGAAACACAGGAGGGAGCTGTTTCACACTTAAAATAAGACTCCATACTAGCAGGAGGTGAGAGGCCCTCACTGCAGCAGTGCACCTGTTACCCACACAGCCAGTGAGAGGAGAGAAGCTCCATTACAGACATGCAAAATGATTTTACTCCTCCTCTAGGAAGAACATCACTATCTCCGAAACACAACCACATCAGTTTATGCCACAAATTCAGGGAGACATTTTATATCTGTGGAATACAAACTTTTATTAACTAAATGTGGACATTCAATAACAAAATCTCACATGTTTAAAGATGATTTTCATTCCTTTAATTGTAACCAATGGCTTCCAGTTAAATCCCCAAGGCTTTCATCTCTGTTTATTAAATGTTATCAAATAGAAAGAGACTTATGTTAAAAAAAAGAATACACCCAGCAGCAGGAGCACAGCACAAATGTGTCTTTTTGTGAGGTGATTGTTTGACCTGCCTCAAAATGTACTGCACTTATGACTTCAGTCCAATGTACCGACAATATTCCATAAAGGAATTATTATTTTCTTACTGAATAGAGGGTTTACAGTTATAGTAGTATAGTTAGTGTGGTCTGACCCCACTTCCATGTCTTTAATGTGTGATAGTGAACTTATAGTGAATGCACAATGGCCTTGAAAGGGTTTTATTCTCTAGATGATATTCCTACATGTTTTTACGCTGCCAAGGATATTATGTTTTCACCTCTGTCATTTGCTTTGTTGGTTTGGTTGTTTCAGGATTTGTAAAGTGCTTTACGATAAGCGTGTTTTTGTTTTTCTAATTTTGTTTTCTAGAATGTAAATTTTGTAAGTAAGTTGTTTGGGGGCCACCGTAGGTTTGTCAATGGGATTATACACACACACACAAGGACACACAATGCTGAAGTGATACATGGTTCATGATGAATCGTACCTATTTATGGCTCATGACTGAGTAATTTGGTGGATCCAAATAAACATCTGGATCCGACTCATTTACATGGTTGGCTATTACAAATCCAGGAACTTTAAAATATGGTTCCAGGGCTGAGAGTTAGTTTTTTTAGATAAGAATCCATTGAATGTTTGGGGGCTGCTGCCACTCTAGCTTTCATGTTGGCTGATGTTAAATTTTATTCAGTGCGCTTGAGTGCAGAACACCAATGAGTACTAAACACAAGAATTATCTTACCTTTTCTAACTATTATTATTAAAACATAATTTTTTCTATATTTTCTTACATTTTCTCCTGTGTATCTAGTCTCAGCTTTGAGAACAAATGCTACATCAAAATGTCCAGTTTGATAGGAATGCTGGTCTATCCACTTCAGTTGCAATTTGAAAAACTATTTTGCATAAAACTGGGAGAAAGATCTCACAGTAAACAATGGGTTTTATCAACTCATTATGTTGAATTTGTGCCCATTGGCGACGTGGCAAGTTACTGATACTATCTACTACGGTTCATGCAATGTGTAACCGTGGCTAATTTATCGATGCAAAAACACATTACTACTATTATTAACATTTCTACTACCTACTGCTATTCATACAGTCAAACAGTCTAGTTTCACACCACAAACAGTCCAGGTTCATACAGTGAATCAGTCCAGGTTCATTCAGGGAAACAGTCCAGGTTCATTCAGGGAATCAGTCCAGGTTCATACAGTGAATCAGTCCAGGTTCATTCATTGAATCAGTCCAGGTTCATACAGTGAATCAGTCCAGGTTCAATAAGTCCAGGTTCATACAGGGAATCAGTCCAGGTTCATACAGTGAATCAGTCCAGGTTCATTCAGTGAATCAGTCCAGGTTCATTCAGTGAATCAGTCCAGGTTCATACATTGAATCAGTCCAGGTTCATTTAGTGAATCAGTCCAGGTTCATTCATTGAATCAGTCCAGGTTCATTCATTGAATCAGTCCAGGTTCATTCAGTGAATCAGTCCAGGTTCAATAAGTCCAGGTTCATACAATAAAATACGGGACACACATTAAACGTCTTGAAAAATGTTTTATTTATTATTAATGCGACCAAAGTGCTTAAAAACAGTCCTTAAAGCCTGTTGAATACTTGGACGAACCTGCCGCTGACAGCACCTCCCTCCAACCCCACACCTCCACCCCCTCCTCCTCCTCCTCCCCCTTTCGCTCCACAGCCTCCCTCGCGCTGCAGGTTGAATCTATTGCCCCTGTTTCCTGTCACATGGCTTGGAAATCGGATCCCTGCGATCTACTATCTGTTGCCGTCGTTGTGCTGTCAGTATATCTGCAGCTGGAGGACCTGCCTTGAACTTCAGGGACTTTTAACGGCGACTCCGTCCCTGATCCCGGCAGACAGATCCTGCAGCCCGCCGGTCCGGTCCGCGCATCTTAAAGCCCACGATGGATCCCCGGACTCTCTCCACGGCCCTTCTTCTCTCTGGTCTTCTGTCCGCTGCGGCTCTGACTCATTTCGACACCGGTAAGTTTAACTTTGTTCTCGCTGTCTGTGAGGATGCGTTCCGAAAGTTGTCCCTGTCCGCAGCGGAGGGGCTGTTACCCCGCCAGAGACTGGAACCAGCACCCAGATGGACTGGTACTCCACTAGAAACCCCAACCTTAACCCAGATGAGCTGGTACCCAAGCGGATACCAGAACCCTCACCGGGTCGAGCCTTAACTTTACTGTCGGAGAGAGATTTAACCGTTTAGGATCGAACATGTGACAGATCGCAGCCAAACCAACTTCATTTATAGGTAATCGTTTCGGTCCGGTCCGGTTCCCTTATCCGCTCCGGCTGTTTTCCTTCAGGGTGTCTGCTGCTCTGATGATAGTTTGATGTCGGTCCGATGTGGGTCTGGTGTTTACGGACCGACAGACCAAAGAAAAAAACTTTTTTCCGTCGTAGGATTGGTGTGAAGACAAAGACTAGTTCGACTGTTTCCTCCACACCTACAGAACAAACACTCGGTACTGCAGACCTGCACAGTCCCTGTGACCAACCACTGCTGGACAGTAACTAAATACATCCACCCGAGTACTACTAGTACTGAGCTGCTCCTGTCAGATACTCCATTACTTCCATACTGGCCCACTTTCTCTCACATTTGACGTTAGATCTTGGTTTCATGTGTAAATATGTAAGTTTATTTGTTTTTTGGGGGGTTAATGAGATGATCAAGTCTTTTTACTCTATCTAGAAATAACCACACACCTGTAAACAATGTGGGACATTTTGAGAGATGCTCGGTTCTGACCAGAAACAAAGATGATCTGATTGTTCTACTCCTCAGCATCTAAAGTAATCAGATTACCTCAACCTTTCACACGTGCAGCAGCAGCAGAGAGCTCCACATCGATGCTGCTCCGATATTCATCCAAAAACAACAGTTAAACGCTGAGAGGCAGCGGTGGATAGAAACGAAATAAGTTTACTCAAGTTCTGCTCCTGAGTATAAATCTGAGGTTCCTGTTCTTCACTAGATCATTTCTGTTTTGATGCTACTTCATACATTTACTCCGTTTCATCTCAGAGTTATAACCATGAATCTCCAAAAGTGTTTATTTGGATGTTTCTGCTTAACTGAAAGTAGAAGTGTTTTTATTTTTCTGCCTAGAAAATGTCACACGGTTGGAAACAGGCTTTACATTTTTAGAGGTCCGTGATGATCGAATGGATGGAAGTAGTCTAATAGTACACATCATATCAGCATGCAGCAATCATATCAATCCTATAATAATCAACAACAAAGTAATATCGGAAGCTCCTATCTATCTATCTATCTATCTATCTATCTATCTATCTATCTATCTATCAAACCTTTAGTTAAGCTAACTTAACATCAGAAGAATGAACTCGGTTATCATTGGTTTGGTTTACCATCAAGTTCAGACTAATCCGCAGGGACATGCAAGCAGAACTTCAAAGCCACAGATGGATCCATGTTCAGATCAGCCTTCCTGGAGAATATTTGGTTCTAATGTGAATATTTAATAATGATGACCACACTAACCAAGCTTCTGCTCGCTGTAATTTGTGCCGCGTTTCATGTCGAAGCAGCAAATGCTCATGCTTTCCTTTTTAATTTTTTTGTCTCCTAATTACACCCTTGGATTTCAAATTATAGGGTCCACCATCTGGGCTAGTGCGTAAGTATTCCCATGTGTACCTATGTTTTAACAAAGTATTTAAAGCGACGGTATTCCCCCTTTAGAGCAATGGCATTCCCCTTCATAACAAAGAAAGGGCAAAAAAGTCACGTTTATGTTCGGATTAAATCCGCTGTGCCCTATTAACAGGAAATAAAACAATCAGCTTGTTCCTATTAAAAGGTAATTCAGGAAACTTGCTGCCACAATGTTATTAAATGCATGATTTCAATATAAACAATTAGATCAAGATTTGTTTTGTAGGTTACCATAGTAATAATGTATTGGTAATTACAGCAGCTTAATTTTCTGTGTCATTTCAAATCAAATTTCTGCATTAGCTGATTTAAAATAAAGCTCAAGATGGTGTAACTTTAAGAAATTGGCTTAAAAAAAAGATTTTTTTCCCTTGAAATTAAAAAAAAAGCAAACCCTCAGGAGGAATTTTGGCCATTTTTAATATTGTTGGACCTTGAATACCGTGGATACACCTGCTGCTTCAGCCGATGGAACCCCCCCCCCCCACACACACACACACACACACACACACTATATGTAGCTTTTCCATCATATCAGTATTAAAGCACAAACATCTTTGCGTATAAGATGGAAAATAATTTGAACAACTTAAAAAGTCTACCAGATATTATGCAAGTGCTAATTAAACATTAATTGTAGAAGAAAAGCTAATTTTTCCAACTTACTTTCATTTGTTTGTTGAACATGAATGAACTAGAAGTCGTTTAAACTCAGAAATATTGACGCGAGCTGGGAATTTTTTTTTCTTTTTTTTATTGGGATGAACATTCGTTTTTAGATCTTCCTGCGCTTGTAGTCAAGATAAAGCTGCTGTCTCAGCTACACTTGTTCGTAGTGGTGTATTTCCCTACAACCACCGATTACTTTTTTTAATGTCTGAAGCAACTGTAGGTTTGAACAGCAGCAAACACTTCACGGGCCATGTGTTAAATGTGAGTGTCAGACTTCTTTTTTTCTTCCCAGAGAAATCCAATAGCAGGAATGGAGGTTTGTGGATGATAAAAGAAATGTTGGAACCTCATGGGAAATGTGTGAGGCAGAGTTGAAAAATAACAACTGCACTCCTCTGAACATATCCATGTGGATCTTATAACAGTTAGACAAAAATATCAATACCTGCAAACCTGAGCGCTGATGGTGCTACGCCATCTGCTTGACAGCTGCTCCACATGAATGACTCATTTTTCAGGAGTAATAATTGCTAAAAACTAGAACATTTGTCAAGAAATGTAAATGTGTGCCTGATGGGGATATCGAAGCACCTGCACGAACCCGGGCTGTATCACTGGATCAACGTCGATGGTGTCATTGTATAAAATGTGACCGTTTTGCTCTTCGAATCCTTGAAGCGTCTAAGAGTAGCAAAGATACTAGTAATAGTAGTAGAGGCATTGAAGTGACTACAACGGACGTAGAGTAATATTAGTTTCAGGCAGATGGACCATGTGCAACAATGCTATACCAACTCCCTTTCTAGTTGTAATGTCTTTTTGGCATGTGACTTGACAGCTTTGATGTCTTTTACATGTGACTTGATGTCTTTTATGTCTTTGTGACTTGTCACAGTTACATTTTTGCATTGTCTTGCTGAATTGGTTACAGATTGAAAAATGGACATTGTTTCCTCCACCAAAGATGTTCTGTGCGTTTGTCTGTTGTTGGTCTGTTTTCTGTTGGTTTTCTTATGGCAGGATTACAGAAAAACTTTAGGATAGATTCAAAGGGAATTTTACTCACATGTATTTCTGGCATATCCTACATGTGATACAATGTTGGTGACATGTGTTTTGCAGGATTTAAAGTAAAACAAGTTGTTTAGAGTAGGTAGCTTTTGCTGCCTTTGTTCCTTTTATGTTCTGTTGGGGAGGGGGCTTGGGGCTCTGTGGGCTGGATAGAGACGCTGAAGTGGAAGGCGCAGGAGACTACCGACTACAGAGTATTTGAGAAATACTCAGGGAGTCTGTAGGAGACATCGGTAGTTTTAAGAGGCTGGCAATAACTCAAACATTCATGGAGAAATCATGATTTAACCAAAGGCACTGTCGTAACTTGTCGGGGTTTGTACTCTCTGAGTGCTTTTTATAGTTTCGTTTGAGATTTTTTTTTTATGAAAACAGTTTTGTGAATAGTTACTAAGTTGGATAGCAGAGTAGTCCAGATCAAGCTCCATGTTTTTTAATGAATATTGTGCATTAATGCTGTTAATATTGTGAAACAAGATACATCCAAAAAATAGTCCATAAGAAAATATGGCTTGTAGAAAAAATAATAAGTTTAGTTAACAGTAGTCAGAAATAATAAAATATGTGCATTTTTTTGTGGTGCAGATGGTGTATTACCTTCGCCAAGGAAGGAGGTTATGTTTTCACCCCTGTGCGCTTGATTGTCTGTTTGTTAGTTAGTTTGCTTGTGACCAAGTTTACTGGAAAACTATTGGACAGATCTTGACGACATTCTACCCAGAGGTAGGTTTTCGCGCATCATAGAGATGATCACATTTTGGTGACATTACGTGTTTCGCAGCAATCAAAAAAAAAAGAGAAGAAGAGAGAAGAGAATAAAGAAGCTGTTTGGAGCTTTGATGTTTTGTACTGTGTCCATTATTGATGCCATTGTCCCTTTGATGTTCTATACCTGAGAGGAACAGGAAATTATGCACCCTGGGTCATAAAGAGTAAACCGCGAGTTTTGGCGGAGGTTTTTTCGCTCTTTGTGTGCGTTTCAGACGCTGTCAGTATCGGCCAAATAAACGGCATTTACATTTTTCCTGCTTCGTACTACTATCATTATATTATCCTCAAATAAGTTGGTCGACCTGTAAGTGTGCTATATGAACAACCAGGGAAATGTTTGTTTACCCCGTGTTGCTGAATCCTTACTACTGTGTCTTTTGTAGCTGTGTCTAAAACCAGTATCGCATTCAGTGTTCCGTATAAAGCTGAAGTGTATAAGGTGGATAAAAGGGTTCTACACATTGCAATGAGAAATAATTTTCTCAGTGATACAGGCACACATTTTGAGACTGAAAGGAAAAGCATGAAAATGTAGGTTTAGTAATGCTATGTTGGAGTGGCTAAGTGCTTATATGTAACTTTGAAGGGAAGCGCATTGGTCCATCCAGCTAACACCACAGTTTTAGTACCCAGTGTTAGTCCACCGGAAACTCTTATAAAGATTTCTACGTGAACATGGAACTCATCCTGAGTCCCTCATCCACATGGCGTTTTGTCTGCTGCTGCTCACTCGGCAGCTATTTAGCTGCCTGGTACAAACGTTCACCCGTGGGAGCTGAATGACGTGGGAGCTGTCAGAATGAGGCTTCATTGAGTCGCTCTTTAAGCTGTTCATGATGTAGTCGGTCATGTCGTTTTCATGAGTAAGTTGAGCTGGCTAATTAATGGCCCATTATTTACTACGTGATGCTTTTGACACCCATGACCTGTCTTACCGGCTGGGTGACAATGGGACCAATGGTGAAGGAGGTGCTGAGAGTAAAGGAGTGCACCGTACACGCTCTTCGTTGGTGGGAAATGACGCTGAGAGAACGTTCTCATGTATCTTGACAGTGTTGCTGTTACGGTAAGGTGGCTCACTTTTAAAGTCCTTGTCTGTAAATAAGGTGTCAGTGTCGGGATGAGGAAGCTACTTTCCTGTCAGTACATGCAGGGATAACCTCTAATCGAATTAATCACCATCACGGTTCTCCACCAGTGGATTAGGGCCAATAAAGTAGTCGTTTGACGTATTTGGAACATACTTATATACATTTATTTCCTTTCCGGTTGTTCAATCAGAAGATCAGTAGCACCTTGTTATCTGCTGGCTGAATATGAAGCAGCAACCAGCAGCTTCAGCAGCAGATCGGAAATTCCAAGATCAATAACTTGATAACAAAACATTGACATGAGGATTATTTGGTACTGTACAAAGATCAATGAGCTTCACTCTCACTTTCATCTAAACAAGTCGTACACCCAGCTTCAGATAACATTTCCATTAGCCCACTGATTTGTGGAAGGATAACAGGGTGAGGCCTTCTTTTGTCTGTTTGTGCATTTTCAGACGGTCCCTGCCTACTTGGCTTACGGCCGGCATGTACACGTTAGTTCATTGGCTTATTTTGATGAAACTGAGATTGTAGGTAATAGTCTACCTTGCTATGCTAGAAGAGTTTAACTACCGTGTTTGGACAATGTTTCGCTTCTATTGATCCAGGAAGTTTGAATTTGTAAATGTCTGTCCAACTTTATTGAACTGTTTGAGTTCAGTTCATGTGTTTATTACCCTTCATATTACCTCTATATATTTGTTTCTACTTTTTGTTGTCAACAATGTTATTTAGTTTTTTTCATGTAAATATCTATTTCATTTTGATGACTGACAGGCATACTTGTAAGGCACTTCTGGGCCACAACAGTGAGCTACAGCGAACCGGGCTCTGAGCAGCTAATGAACTTTGCTTGAAATATAACCAGTTAACATTTTATAATGCATTTGTTTAATCATTACAAAGCTGTCTGAGGTTAAAAGACAATTTGGAGGCCAAGAAATGGTTGGTGACGATTTGGTTTTAGTACAGATTGTAAAAATAAGACACTGTGTAGGGAGAGTTGGTAGTTTTGGTAAGTGGATTTTTTCATCTTCGGTCAGGGACAAATTTGATTTTTCAGCCCATTCCAGTTTTTGTGCTACGCTAACCAGTTGCTGGATGTAGTTTCAAATTTAATGAACAAAACATCTAAGTGGGATCAATTTTTTCATTTAACTCTCTACTACAAAGCAAGTAAATGTATTTCCTGCTTTGAGCATGTAAGAGAAAATACTTTTTGATCTGCTCAAAAGTCACATTCAGATTCACCTGTCATCACTTTAATTAAGAGCTCTAACAAGAGCAACATGAAACAAATGGGGGGGGGGGGTTCCACCCTGTTTAGTACTGGATTTTTCCTCTTACCTTTAAAGGATTAACAATTAGCTTTGGTGGTGTCGAGCCCCATCTTGAGAAGGGCAGGCTGTGGCAGTCCTGAATGCACTCTCATTATGTGATCAAAGAAGACAGCTCTGTCAGAAATACAGCCTGATGAAGAAAACATCAAACTAATATCTGGCTATGCTCGACCAACCGATCTGATCTGAAGAGGTGAGAGGTGCCTTGTGGGCTTTCTTTTCATCTGCAGCCTTTGCCAAGTCTGCTTAACTAGACGTGCATGAAATGACTTGTAAGGCCACACTGGGATGATCTGAAAGGCTGATTTCGGTGCCGTGAGGTATCTCAATACACTAACTGGCTGCAGGTGAATTAGTTTGTCTATTTCCATGCCAGAGATTTAAATGTATTTTCTTTTTTTCATTCTCCACCTGCACTCCTCTTCGTTCCCTCAAGCATAGCAAGCACCAGATCGAGCTATGGGGAGATGAATGATGGCATGTGCTGTCTTTTCTTTTTGTAGCTTAACATGCGTATAATCTGTGGCGTAAACTGGAAGCCCTCTGTTTTATCTGGCAGGCTGCTCTCTTTCCTTCTCCTCGACTCATTGCTATGATGATGTTCTGGACTCTGGACTCGGATGCATTGCGCTTGGCCACAAAGGGACTTGGGCGTCACTGTGTGGTGCAGCAGTGGAGGTGAAGTGGCTGGGGCCTGCAACACACTCCTGAACAGTAGATAACACATGTTTGGGTGGTACATTTTTAGCAGGTCCGGTGTTCAGACGGTTCATTTGTGATTGACAAGAGTCTCCGGTCTGTTTTCAGATGTTTGGCTTAACATCAAGTCAGACTGCATTGACTGTGTCTGCGTTCATTTCATCACCTTTCAGTGACGAGTGAGGCGAAGGTTGCCAGATGCTTTTCAACATTTCAATGACTGCTGGTCCAGGAATCATTTGTTTTTAAATTGTCAGCGGCTACTTTGTCCAGTAGCAGCTGGAAAGAATTTTTTTTTTATTGTTTATTATAATTTTTTCCTCATCCAAATAAATGCATTGCTGGTTCACGTGTTTGTCATGTCAAAGACTACAAAGAAGCCTCCGGTGCCATGATGTAGGCCTAACAGCAAGTCGGCCATTTTAAAAGTAATTTGCGATATTTTCGGGTGTTTTTTGCTTTTGCCAGGCATGGTACTCTGATAAATTGGTCTTAGACAGTTAACCTGATCAACTTCAAATTTGCTGAGTGCTACCATCAGACCATAAGGATTAAAAGATATCGAAATCTTAGGGTTATGAGCGTAGCCATGGAGCGGCGGTGAATATTGATGTCTTTTCTTGTCATTACTCCAATATATATAGTCCGATGTGGCCCAGACTTGACAGATTGGATACAGGTCCCACCCTGAAAACATCTAAATGAACAAATTAAGCATTTATAATAGCACCACCTAGTGTCAGCAGGAAATTATATATTTTGTAATTTGATGAACTACTTACCACAAGCGACACAGTTCAACTTTGTGCAGATAAGCCACAACAGGCTGGGGATGCATTGCTGTGCAGATGGGCAGTGTGGCATATTTCGGAGATAGAGGAAGTTGTTGAGTGGTTAGACTCGTTCTCGAAAGTTTACGAAGGTTCGTACGCTATTTAGAGGTCACAAATCCTATGATCGTTTGATTTAAGGATGGCCTGTGCCCAAATGGCTCTCAAGAACCCCTTACAATACTTGAAAATGCAAAACCCCACTGTTCGTTTCACCTAGAAATATGAAATGTGTACGTGCCATACATATCAGCCATGACCTAAACCCAACAGGATTTCGGCCATTTTGAATTCACTTTTGTGCTATTTACAGCTGTTATAACTTAAACAAACCCGTCTCAGAGATATCATGTGACACCATTAGGATGGAAATGTATCAATATTTTCCCTAACATTAAAGGTGTGACCAAAGATACAAGGCTAACTCGATCATTCACTATGAAACAAAAAGTGCTCATAGCATCATTTCCACCTGTCCAAACCTCACATGTTGGTTGAGAGTCCAGTTCTGAAGACGGTCAGCTGACAATAGTTCAGTTAAAGGGATGGCAACAGGAAGTAAGCCTCAAGTGATGTATCTCATTCGAATAATGGGAAATTGTTGTGCTGTGTGTGTGATGTATAAGGTCAAACCCAAGCTTACATGCATCTGTCTGGTAGCTCGGTCGTGGCTGGCACACAACCTACGGGCACCCGGGTGCAAGGGCCAATTCAAAGCTGCCTGTAGCTTTAATTATTTTTATAATCAGTAGCTTTATGCTGAAACTTCTCCACAATGTCTATTTAAAGGTACCTCTTGAGCTTTTGGTCTTAACACACAACCATTTTTCTCAGTACATGGAGTTTACCCAGTTTTCTTGAAATTAAAGCTTTCATTCCTTTCTCTAAAATGTATGGCCTTTGTGCACATTTTCGAATTGAAGCCGAGTTTCATTGTTGATTCTATCGATCATTTTAATGTTTCATCATTGGAGATGTCCAAATGGCCATAAAAACTGGCAAGTTGTACTGAAATGATATAAAACAAAGTCAGACAGCAAATTCCCACATTTATGGAGCTGAAACAACAAATCTTTCACATCTTGCAATTACAAACTGATTATTATGTTGTGTCAATCGACCAGTCATTTAATCAGCTCAAAGTTTCTGGTCTTCTTGTGTGTGTTTGATTGAAGTTCTCATGTGAGGCAGCTGCAGCCATCTGGAGGCTTCATAAACTTTCAGCATTCCTGCTCATGGTTTTAAAAAGGGCCACATCAAGTGTCAAACCAAGATGTCTTGCATCTGATGCTGCTCCTCTCATGTAACCCTCCCACACACACGCACACACGCATGCCCAAAACCACACACACATACACACACAAACCGCCGTCTGTCCACTGTCCTTCATACAGCCAATCACCATATCTGTCTCGAATGAATCCCCTCTCAAGCAGGAAATGCAGTGCAGTTTCTGACTGGCCTCCATCAACCTTCGTGATCACTGAGACAGAGGGATGTTTGTGTGTGAGCGTGTGTGTGTGTGTGTCTCTCTGTGAGTGAGAGGGAGAGAGATACGCTGAATCGTCTGCCTCGGAAGATAATAACAGACCATCTTCAGCCAAGATCAGAAGAAACACAAGCTTGTGTTGGCAGGGATGACTGCGATGGAGAACTGGTTTGAGCAGAGACAACAAGGTCTTCCAGAGTTTAACGTAAGGGCTTCCAGTGCTCAGTGTGGGGAGTATCAGAGGGTATTATGGGAAGAGGTTCCATGGGTTTGGGTCTCAGATGTGGGCAGTGCGGTCCCCCTTGCTTTTCCGGTTCGGAGATTTAACTTCTGTTCTGCAGACAGAAGTTCAGGCAAACCACTGAGATAGATTGGTGTGCTGTATGATTATGTGCACGTGTGTGTGCATGTGTGTTTCTAAGTTACTGTGTTCATGATTAAAGATGTGACTGTGTGGAGAAACCAGTGGGAGTTTCAGACTGCAGCAGTGAAGGAATTTTTGGAAAGCAGGTTAAATTTGGTCCTGACCTCTTCTTGTCTTCTTGCCTCGGGTTAAAGCTGAATATATGCTAGGCTTTGAATTTAGAATTAGATTCACGTTTTATGTTTACAGTATAACTATGACAAGTATACACCGATAAGCCATAATATTATAACCACCAGCCTTATATTGTGTAAGTCCCCATTTACTGTCAAAAGCAGTAATCGTGAAAGTTATGAGGTGGGGCCTCTGTATATTGGATTGGTATATTGTCCAGCTAATCCCACAGATGCTCAACTGGATTGAGATCTGGGAAATCTGGTTGCCAAGTAAACGCCTTGAACTTGTTGTTTTGTTACTCTAACCATTCCTGAACTGTTTTTAAGTGCCAGAGTGTATTACCCTGCCATGAAATGTATTTGCTATTAGAGAATTCCATTTCTATTATGGGATGCACTTGGATAGGTTTTGGAGATGCTCTGACCCTGTCGTCCAGCCATCACATTTTTTCTCACATCCTTGAACCTTATCTTTCCTGCTTTCAGCACATCAATTTCAACTGTTTCCATGTTGCAGTGTCCTCTGCATCTTACTCTGTCATACCAACCAACTGCATGAAACCAGAAACCTCTTCTTTGGTCTTCCACTTTTTCTCCTTCTGGCAGCTCCGTGTCCAGCATCCTTCTACCAATAGATCCACTGTGCCTCCTTTTCGCGTGTCCAAACCATCTCAATCTGGCCTCTCTTACTTTGTCTCCAAGATAACCTGGGCTGTCGCTCTGATGTGGTCATTTTAATCCTTTCTAATCCTCTTCCACCTGCTCCTTGCTCTCACTAGAGATCACAATGTCGTCCGCGTACATCACAGTCCAAGGAAACTCTGTATCCTATATGTAAGGCTGAGCCCAGCCACCTTATAAAGGAAGCTCATTTCACCGCTTGTTTCCTTGACCTCACTCTTTCTGTCACTACCCAGAGCTCATGACCACATGTGAGGGTGGGAACGTAGATGGACCGGTAAAGTGAGAGCTTTACCTTACGACTCAGCTCTTTCTTCACCACAACAAACTTTTGTGGTGAATATAACATCTAATAATTTTTTTTAAATCCATGGCTTGTCTCAACATGATAGATAGTCCGACCTCCTCCCTGACTTTTATCCAAGCCCCCCGCTTTTTGGTCTGATCCTAAAATGAAAACGTTGGTCGCACAGCTCCGGATGTCAACATACAGCTATGATAAATACATCCTCCAATAATGCATCAATGTTCTACTGGAGCCTGGATGGGTGATGCCTGGAGAGTCTATTAGGCTTTTTTGGACACGCTTTCTCACACAAGTCAAAATTTTTCAACTTTTGCAAACATGCAAAGTCTTCATGTCATTCGCATCAATCAGACTTTGAATCATTCCCACAGACCAGGGTGGAACTTGCTTCTTTGCATGTAATTGTCTACCATTGTATGTGATCACGCCACATGGAGGAATTCACTTTCTGTGTGAACATAATTACAGGTAAATCTTTCTGTCGTTTTTTTTGATATAATAAACTATGAATGTCACCCAAACATCAGGCAGTAACAGTGAAGAAATTTCAAGATAATCAGAAAAGTAAAAGCTTACAGTTCCTCCCTGCTTTTGTGCCTCCTTTAGTGTTTTCTTCATTAGAATGCAATGCCCCCTTTGGTTCGTTGCTGACACATGTTCCTTTTTAAGTCTTCATTAGATCCAGTCCCTTCTCCCCTCCTCTGATATCATTCTTATTCTTTCCCTTCTTACCTGTCATATTTCTCTTCTTCCCACCTAGAATGATCCCTTTGCTCAAGGCTCTTTTTGTGGTAGTGTGTGACCCAACTCACCTTCCTTGCATGGCTAACATCATGCGTGGGTGCCAGCTATGAGACATTTGCCATATGCCAGGTAGCGCTCCCGATGCACAAAGATGGAATGGATTAGATAATGAAGCACTGACTCAGCACTTTGGAAAGAGTCGCTTGTCCGATGCATTCTCAATATTCCCAAAAAAAAAATGCTGGCAGGGGGCAAAGCTAATCATTCTAAAAGGTAAGCTGGTCCCACCCTGATAGTTGTGGCACCAATGAAGATAGAAACTGTAAAGTCTTGAAGGTCTCAATGCAAATGATCCATTATACATTATAAATTAAATGGACTAGGACCCCACATGAGAGGAAACATCAGTTTTGCAGCTGTTCTCTTCATCTGAGGTAAAAATCCCTCGCTTTTCACTCAAGGGCATGCAAAAGTGTCCGCATCAATCAGAGGAAAGAGCGTTCTACTTTGAACCCATGGTTGATTTTACAGCCCATTCTCTCATCACTCATAGGAATCGTTAGGCAGTAAAATGGACTAATCTCCCTAAAACTTTTGTCCAGTCTGTAAAACTCAATATGCCTTTAAATGTCCTGTAGGTTAGAAACAGGTTCATTCAATATGTCCAAGTTGTTTTCACTATAAACCCAGTCAGTCTGTCTCCTCTTTGTGTTGTATCCATGCACAATCTCCTCCATACCAGCCCATATGGAGCCCGCATGAATCTTCAATGGAATGCCACAAGAGGTTAAGTTTATTAAGACAACAAAGGATGGCAACAAAGATCAACTGTGCATATCTTCTGCAACTGATAATGGTAATGTGAGGTAACCAACAACAGACCAGGCAATTGGTTTATAGTGGAGAGCCATTGAAGTGTTACTCTACTCTTACGCTGAGGGAGGAGCTAAAACAGGGGCCACTAGGTCAGCTTGTAAACCCACAAGCAGAAATCTGAGATCCCTGCTGCGTGATTAGTCTTGATCTAATAATAATCATTAACTAGACCTACGCTGTTGTTCCAGACAGCAAGGGTATATCCTAATAGGCCCCTATCCCCTGCATTGTACAATCAATCCCCCTGTTTAAACTCTTCAAGTTTATTGTGAAATTATGCCCGAAAGACAGTATTTTGGGCGAAAAAAGCCCCGTAGTGAATAATATATGAACTATTAGAATAAAATATGATGTATACAAGATAAAACTCCTCGAGTCAATTCATATGCACCAAACTTTGACTAGGTCAGACCAACGGTTAGGAGTTTATGTCCAAAAAACAATGTTTTTGTGGAAAAAAAGGTCCCCCAAGTGAGTAAAATGTGAATTACTTAAATACTAAATATTAAAGGTAAATCCTCGCGAGTTGATTCATATGGATCATAATTGGACTACGCTGTTTATTTGTCAAAAATTATGGCATGAAAACTTAACGTTGAAATTATACAACCAACATTTTCCAAAATAAATCCAGTTCTTTCTCGCACCAAGTTCTAAAGAGATATACAATTTGAAAGTGATTCATGAAATAGTTTTGGAGCTAACGGGAAGAATCTGCCGCGGACGCAGAAGGGGTGGCTGTCATGACGATTCCATAATATCACCAATCTTTCAGTGGTATTAAATGTTTTTTTTATTGCTGTTTCATCTGCACAACTGTTCCCATCAAACAAAAACAAAAAATGGCTCCAGGCTCAAATGAAGAAATCATAACTAAGAAAGAATTGTTCCCTTGAGCATACCTTCAATATTTGTACGATACTTCATTTAAGATGAGGTAGGTTATAAAAACCTCTACATGAGCCTCAGTGACCGCTGCAGCAGCTATCTAGAGTAGCTACCAAGCAGTAATAAACAAGGAAACAGAGAAAACTGAAAAATCAGAGAGTATGAAGTCTGAAATAAAGGAAAACAGAATGGAGCATTTTGCCTTTTTTTTTTTTTTTGCATAGCCCTGACACTCAGCATGTCTTGACTTGTGAAGACAGGCCAAGTTTAAAAGAATTCCCTCACTTACTTGGCTGGATGTCCTGACTCTGGCTCACAGTCAGTAACAGAGAAGGGAAAAAAACTCTAAAGCCCAGAAATGTGTGCTTCTTTGTTAAGCTCTTGCCCATTTACTTCCTGTTGACCTCTGGGTGGTGCCCTGCAAAGGTCAAGTTGTGGGCAACGCCCTGGTTCTTTCGTGCCAAGCTATTGGAGCGCCCATAAAACTACCCACCACTAAGACTGAGAAACAGACCTAGCTATTAAAGACACATCATGCTTATTATCATACCACTGTGATTCTCATCCTGCCCTGTTCAAAGGCTCACATTTGTTTAATCAAAGCACCTCACTCGGTGTCCTTACCCGCTCCTTCCATTTTCTCCATTTGAACTTGCGTCGAGGCCAAGTTTTTCATTTTTTTCCTCGACATGTGCAAATCACCACCTGCTCCAGCGGTTGGCCGGTAGAGCTTGCATGCAAATCAGCGAGGCTAGTTCGAGCGTCAGGATCTGCGATAGAAATGGTGGAAGCCCCCCTCAGAGGTTGCGAGCATGGCGGATGCGACATTCATGTAAAACGCAGAGCTGCAAGACAATGACGCGTCCCCAAAGAAAAGTGCAGGGAAGTTGAGTGTGTCACTCCGGTGCTTGATCTACGGAGGCAGTCCTGTGAGACAACATAGAATTAAGCTGTCAAGTCAATGCTGGTTGTGTGCAGCTGTCAGGCCCGAGAGAGATAAACAATGTTTAGGTGGAAGAGTGGATGCATGTGGCCAGAATAGTGGTTTGAGAGGATTTGTTGCTAAAAGGTCAGCTAAGACCAATAAGAGTGTTTTTCTGAATGAGCTGTGACATGTTGTTTTTGGTAGAGCTCTCCGAAACGTCCTAACAACTTTTACTGAATCTTTCACAACTTGGAGAATCTTCTCCAAGTTTTCTTCCCCCCACATCTTGTAACCAAATCTCTGCTCTTATTTTTCCTTGCACATTTCGAAACTACTATGAATAAGCTGTGTTCCCTGACGTCTTTGTATACCTTGACATTTGCGTATGTATGAGGAACCGACTCGATGCTGAATGACATTCTCTCTCCACAGCTTTCAGAGCCCATCAGCTGGAAGATTGTCTGGGGCGATGGAGTAAATCAAATAGTCAGAGAGCAGCGATGAAATACCACAGAGCTTTCTGTTCTTCTATGAATTCTATTAACTGTCACTGTTTTCATTATCAAGGCCCAATTTAATTCAAAGATAATGGAATTTTAAAAACTGTGTTTTAAGGCCCTGGGGAGGAAATTGGCTCATGCATGAAAACAATACACAAAATATAACTGTCTACAAAGCTGGATTTATATAGGGAGGTGCTGAAATGGAAGTGCAGCTTTGTTATTCCTTAATACTGCTGATTTGTTGCTGTATTTCAAAGAGAGCAGGGGAAAAATATATACAAGGCTTTGGCTTGATTTGTTTTGGTGCAAGCCCAAAGATATTCTGGCTTCCTGTATCTTCAAGCACAATATTAATAAAGCTTTTGACATTGTATGATTAAGGTAAATGAGCTCTTTCTTTCTCTTTGATTTAAAGATGACATGTCCTGATTAGCTGGGTGCTTTGGCAGAAGGTTCCATGGGCAGGATTTCAAAGCAACCATGTGTTTTTGTGGTGTCACATGCATTTCTGAGTTTTGAGAAGCGTAACCAAGAACATAACAGGAGGATATTGAATTGCTACTGTATGAGACATGACCTGTCCGGCAAACCTCGGTCTTTTTATACTACAGTTATGTTTGGGCCAGGGCCACTGAGGTCTGCGCTCTACTGCGGTAGAGTAATGGCAGCCACTTTAAATAAATGGAGAGTAATTTTGCTGCTGAGCCCCGGGGTCTGGGTCCTCTCCAGTTGCAGAAATTTTGTGGCAAATTGTCACCTTTTGTCTTTTTGCAGGAAGAGCTAATCCACAGCACCAATCCCAGAAGGTGAAGAAAGTGGACATATATAACTGGACAGAGCGAACATTTGGATAAGCGTATAGCTTAGCCACTTAGTGTCCTGTCCACAGTCTAAGTGGACAGCAAACAAGTAAACAAAGCCCTGAGTGGGTAGGTCTAAGAAGCCATGTCAGTGAAATGTGTAGAGGATCAGAGAATGGGGTTGGGGAACAAACTGTTGAGAGAATATGAATGAAAAAGTCCATTAACTTAGGTTATGTGACTCTGCAATAGTCAACTGAGCTTAAACAGCTCATGAGCCCAGAGGAACATCTCAGTCAACCGTTTCCACAAACAACCATTGTCCCCCAAGCCGTGGAGCCTGATATCCCTTTGCAATGCAAGAACCTTTGAAGAGGCTTGAATTGAAGAGTAGTGAAACCCAAGTCACGAAGAGGCCCTGATTTAGTTGTCTGTCCTGCATCGAAGGTGAATAAAGCTCCCCGAGGTGAACACAAAAGGGGTTGGGTCTGCTGCCGCCTACGTGGCACCAGCCCACAACCAACGTAAAGTGCTGGTCACACTCGGCCGGTATAATGAAACAGAATATGCAGGCCCTCAATTGATCCTCCGTAATGGATCCTCTTCCCATGGAGGCTAGTGGGATACCCCCTGTCTTTTACCAGAGACATCTGGTTCCCAGTACTGCTGCTCTTCCCACAGCCACAAAAACCACAGTGAAAAAGGATCTCTCTCACAATCAAGATCATGGAACCAGAGACGTGGCTGGTTAAAAGGGGTCTGAATGGTGAGTCCTGCGGTCCCCCTCTGCAGCAGCCCATAATACTGCTGCTGTTATTGTGTCCTTGGAGGTGTACTCTGAGGCAGTTGGTCTGTCGACCTCATGTGATTCAGTACTGTTGAAACAAGTACTGTGTCCCTGCTCTTACTGGTTGGAAATATAATTAAAAACAATATTTTAATATCTCATATAATACCAGAGTGTGTAATCATCATAAAAGTGTACTTTGGTGAGGAAGATGGCAGATCTAAAGACGACAACAGGCTCAGGGCTGTGACGTATGGTTAGGGGGAAAATGACACAGAGGAGGATTTTCTCCACATCCATGTGGATATGACAAGACATGCTGCGGAAACAGACCAAGTGCCCCATCTGCAGTTTACGGAGGTAGACAGAGCAAATGTTTTTAATGTGTTTGCCACTCTTCTTAAGCGAGCATGCTAACAATTCATTGGATGCAGATGCAAGCGTGTTTGTGCTCCACACATTGGATCTGTTCATCCACCACAGCACACAAGATCTACAAGTTGATTGAAGCTCAGCTTTCATTTTACGTCTATTACTGTTATTTGGATGTAACCCCTGATGTCGGAAGAGTGGAACAAATCCATCACTGGTCTGATTTGGTTATATTTTTAATCAAAACACACGCTTCTAGCCCCAGGCCATATTCACAGTACAAGCTTCATTGTTCAATTCATATTTTTTCTCGGAACAGATTTGTTTATTTTGATGGGTCACATTCATAAAAGCACGTGACCCGTAACTAACTTTAATATGAATGCATCTGTACTATGAAATGGCAAGTATACGCACATTGATATGAAACTCAAACTGAAATGCATTCTGCATTGCATCTGTGTCGTCTCTCCTCTCTCCTCATTTTGTTTTATGGCGCTCCTGGTGCTAACAGATGATGGTTCTTTTGTTTTCAGTCTTAAAAACACTTATTCGTGCCAAATTAACGCAAAAAGACTTTTGATCAACTTAAGCCTAATATCCAGTGACCAGTTTTGTCTCTGAAAAGAAGCCATGAAAGCCTTAAAAGCTCAGGATTAACAGAAACTGATGATGAGTAGGGTTGGGTACTAAAAGATGCTTTCAGGGTAGTTTTTTTAGTTTGCACAGCCAAATCTGAATTTGCTAACTCTGATGACCCTCAGAGCATTTAACAGAATTTCCTGTGGTTTGATGATTCAAACATGATGGTGTATGGGGCAGCTGTAGTTCTGTGGGTAGAGCGGCTGTCACCTACCGATCTTCCAATCGGTAGGTGGCTCACCAAATGTCATAGGGTCCTTGTGCAAGACCCTGAAACCCCAGTTGCACTTCAAAGGGACCGCCCACTGCCTACTGCATTGGTCAAATGCAGATAAATAATTTTTCATTATGTTGTACTGTATATGACTGTATGTGATAAATGAAACATAAAATTGTTAACCAAACACAGCGTTCCATTAATAGAACATCATACCTACGCTCAAACATGTTCATGGCGGGGTCATGCTCTCGGGATGATTTTCTGCCTCAGGGTCAGGACAACATGCTATAATTGAGGGCTATATGAATTCTGCTGTCTGCCTGAAAATTCGGAAGGAGAATGTCAGGTCATCAGTCTGAAAGTTGAACTTGGTCATGTAGCATTAGAGTAAATCCACATTTAATGGCTTAATGGTTTGGTCCAGAACCCTATTGAGATACTGTGGTGGAATCTGGAAATGGTTTATGCTCACAAACCCTCAGATATGGCTGCACCAAAGCAGTTTTTCTAAGAGGTGTGGGCCAAAATTCCACCACAGTGATGTCAGAGACTTCTGTTGTTCCTACTGAAGACAGCTATTAAGTTTTTTCAGACTGGTAATTTAGGTTTAGGTCGACCCCTTTGCCTTAATGCACAAGGTAAGTAATAATTTTAAACTTGTATTTTGTGTTTGTTTGGGTTGCCTTTCTTTTTTGTTTGTTTTATGATGTTAGTAGTTTATGTAACTTTGGCTGTGTATGTGATAAACAGAAAAATACAAGAAATCAGTAATTTTTCACAACACTGAACCTTTTTTTATCATACAACAAAAAGTAAAAAAGAAGTAACTCTGTACTTGTGGTGGATAATCGTTAGTGACTCATATTCATTCATTCACTTGGTTGGCACTGAGACTATCCCAGGTGACATGGGCGAGGGGCGGGGTACATCCTGGACACTTGGCCAGGGAGTTGGATTTGGACTGTCTGTGGACGCAGGAGCACCATGAGAGAATCGGCGCAAACACGGGCCAAACCCGCAAACAGAACACAGAAAGGCTTCCCAGATGGATTTATCATAATAATTGATTGGGAAAATAACCCGATTGACATACAATTATGACATAAGGGCAGCCATAAATAATAGTTTCCAAAGAATGAATGAGAAGCTTACACAAGTGAAATAAAAACATCAGGGGTTACTATTAATGACTCGCATCTCCCAAAAACGGATAAATTCAAATTCATTCATATTCAATTCTTGTCGACAAGAAGAATATGTTAAGTATGTATAATTAAAGAAGTCCAATGTAGTCTTGTCCATATAATACAATCTTTTGTGGTTTATTCAATGATTATTTAATATTATTTTTAGTTTATTAATTTATAACATAAGCCGCAGAACTAATGAGGTAACTATCATTAGAAGTTCAAACAAAGTGGGGATTTCCATCCCTCTGGATTAAATGGCTGAGATTTTCTCCTCCAAATAACATTTTGAACCCGTGCGTGATCCACAGCAGGGAATGTCCAAAATAGAAAATAATTAACCAAAATGTTTGGACGGCCAAATATAAACTTCTACTGTTGGTTAAGATGGAGAAGATCTTCTAAAGATCTTCAGCCACTGGTGGAGTTCTTTAAATACGTTCTGCTCCTGAACACAAAGGATTCATCTTCTCCAATCTAGTTTTATGATTCCATCTAGTTGTGTTTAAATAATAAGGTCTATTAAGAGCAAGCAGGAAAAGACATCAGCTTTTGATCTGGAGTGTCTGTGTGTTTTTGTAAAAGCAGAACAGGTCGGATCGCTCCCTCCCCTCGACCCAAGACCTTTATATATCCAAGTCAGACCTCCTCATGCCTGGTCCCTGTAATCAGGGTTCTTGGGGGGGGGGGGGGGCAAAGTCTTCTGCAACAGCAATGTCAGACTTTCAGCTCAAACCAAACCACATATAATTTACATTCCTCAGATACCAACTAACCTGAGCACAAACAGGACGATCGAAAACAGGTGTGTTTAGTAACGGCCCTTTTTCTTTCATGCTTCACCTTTCTTTGAGGTGATATCTGACTTTCATGTAAGCTTAGAGAACCTCAATGTACAGGGCAAAGGTCTGGCGCATGGATCTGAAGCCTACCACCGCATGAATCCAAATATTACGAACTGGAAACCATCCATGGGGAGATGATTCTGCCAAAGGGTGGCCAGGAGGCAAACTGAAGCTGCACTGTTTACATAATGTGACCACAAATTGATTACTGCCTTTGAGAGATTGGACCATTGTGAGAGGAGAGGAGTGAGGGCATTGACAGACATAGACACACACATACACTCTCACTCACACTCACACATCATCATAGGTAAGAGTTGGTGAGAATGGGACGACCACAATGACACTGAGAGAACAAAGGATTCTGTGTGCGTGTGTGTTTGTGCGTATGTTTATGTGTTTGTGTGTGAACACTTCAACTTAAAATACTAACGCTCTGAAAATATTCTCTTTAATTCTCACCGCAAGTGCACGTACATCTGGGGGACGTATGGGCATGAAGGCGAAGGAGAGATGGAGCTTGAATGAGGTGGGCAGCAGTGAAGAGTTATGGATGTTTTGTACCAGCATATGTTTATCAGGGTATGTTGCGGTGCAATTTGATTGAGCGATCATATTACCGTCCATTTGCAGGCAAAACAAAAAAAAGAGAGCAAACTTGAAACACCCCCATGCGAGGCGTATATGGCCATTACTAACATTGAGTTATCAGAGATCCCCTGCTTCCCAAAGGTTGCGTTTGATAAGCAACCCATATGGGGATGTGTTATTTTCTTCTTCTTGTAGACGTGCATTAGCGATACATATTTCCAGCCCTCCTGAGGCCTGCATGGGTTGTTTGTTAAAGAAGGGCCCCAGCACACAGCTGCACCACAGAGGTCCTCTGGAATGAGGTTTGTACCTTCAAACTCAGACCCCTGGCTTTAGAGACGCTAACTCTGTGCGTGCTGTTAATTTTACAAGCCTGGGCTTTGTCGGCCCTGTCTATAACGTGGGGAAATGTGAAATAAACCCAGTGTTCACTTCATTGGTGCTGTGCACTAGAAGGAGAAAATTAGAGACTTGGTTAACAATCTGCGGGACCATAAAAACTGTCTTTGTCCCACCCTGACTCATTCTGTGTTTGCCTCTCTGTTTTCCTTCCTTTTTTCTTCTCTGCTTCATTTCGCATCCTTTTCTTCGGCTCCTTCTTTCATCTCCTTTTCTTCAGTCTTAATGTTCAAATCAGTGTTTGGGCTAATTTTGGATGGATCAATATTGAAAGTACTTTCGAAACTTCTGAACAGAACACCCTCAGCCCATCAGGGCTTCTCTTCTTCTGTTCCCTCCCTCCGACCCACATTCACAGTCCTCTTGCTGTCCCCTCGCTGCAATGTTGTTTACTCTGGTCTCAGAATTGGTTCAGAGCCTGTTCAGTAGCATGTGCAAGATTTTACCTTTAATTTGTTTACCCTTGTCTCATTATTGTATGGAGATGTGAGTGATTGTGTGTAACTAAATTTGGAGAAAAAGGAAAATCATTTTGGGCAGATGTTGATTATGACTTGAGGAAGCAGTTAAGGATGTGTCTCATCGAAGTAATCAAATGCAACACCTCATCCTGCCTCATCTCAGGTTGTCCCCTGATGTCAACACTTTGCTAGTGGATTTATTTTTCCCAGAATTTCAGCGAGGCCCTGAATGTCCTTTACGTCACTTTCAGAGTCTGCAGCCCATCAGTCACTCCCTGAGCGCCTGCCAAGCCAAAACCCAAAATCGTCCCACCATCCTTGTCCACACATTGAGCCAAAACTATACCCTTGCTCTGTCTGTGCTGTGTTCTGTCAGGTATCATCCCAGCCACATCCTGCAAAGGTTGATTTATCTGTTTCGGAATGTTTGCTGATTGATTTTTCAAAATCACTGGAGACATATCATAACTCAACAGCTTGTGGCAAGAAGGCTTTTATGCTTTCCATTTTTGTGACAAGCAACTTCAAACGGGGGTTTTTGGCAGTGCGTTAGCCCACCACTGGCTCCGGCAGATTAGACTCTTTCCATTACGGAACTAAATCATAGGGGCCGCACTAGAATGAGATGGGGCCATGTTTTATAGGTGCAACCCAGCAACTTTGGCAGGAGTCCTGTGGGTCTGTGGCTACTGTGGTAGTGAACTCAGGAGGAGGTGCAACACAGTTTCTGCAGGAAGAATGGTGGTAAAGGAGGCTATTTTGGGACTGAAGGAGTCTTGGTTTATGGCAGATATCTGGGGCTCCAACTTATGACAAAAGCATGAAACTCGGAGAAGGACTTAAAGTTCCCATTGAGCCATTGTCTGCCGATTTAACTACTTCGAGGCATCTGTTCACATTACTTGGAAAGCTTTTTCTCCTCTTTCCCTGGCCGTCGCTCATGAGGTCACTCGTGGAAAAAAACTCTTAATGGAGAGGAGATCACAGAAGTAGAGAAGTGAGGTGTGGTCCACTGACTTCCGAGTCACCCGCCCAATCAATGACTTCTCAGCAACAAATAACTTCTATCTACTAAACCTGGAACATAAATGTGAAGCAGGCCTCGTGTGATCCTCTGAAGTGGTTTTGATGTGGAAATAGATGCTGTTTGGAAAAAAGCAACCAGACAGCCAGCTGTGTCCCCCTTCTTCCCAGAAAAAAAAAAAAATCTGTAACCTGCTACATCTGGACTGGTTTGGCCTGTCCCTGGCCTCAGTTCATACTACACTGACATTAATGAGCCTCTCAGCAGTAATGGCTACCAGCAAAGAGTGGAGGTGAAACATTACTATACATTAATTATCTGTCATTTCACCCGTGTGTCAACTTTGGAAGGTCTCAGAATGTCCGTGCTCTATCATTTGGTGGTGTTAATATCAATGAGGTTTTTCATGCTTGGAGTCGTACCTGCATGTTTTACACTGACTGAATATTTCATCTCATTCTAAATGAAATATTGCTGATGTAGTAAAGCTGTTTTGCTGCGCCCAGACCTCAAAGCATATAATAAAGATGGAAGGAAGCTCTGTATGTCAGCCCTCTGTTAGGAAGCCGTTGTCTGTAATTATCACTGCTTTTCATCCCTTGTAGCAAACACAAAAAAAAAACCTGGCAATGGGTTTTAGAGAAAGCATTTGTTTGTAAGGTTGTTTGTTTGTCTTCTTGAGATCATGTGAGCCCTTTTTTTCTTTGTCCGTCCCTCCTCTTTTTTCAAAGTATCAAGTGCATTTGAAGTTGCAATGTGGAAGTCATTAGCCACAAATCCCAACAAATGTAATAACAGGGCGATTTGCTCTCTCTCAATGATGCTGGCCTTTTTCTTTTTTTCCCTTCTCTTATTCCAGGGGTGGTGCAGTATTCTTTGAGTGCAGGGCTTGGTCAAGGGCGAGTCTTCCTTTTTTCCTTTCCCGGACTTTTTCTATTTGTAGATCTGCATGTATTTTATAGGAGGCTTTTCCCCCCTTTACGCGATCTTTCATGCGGTGGTGGTTCTGTTTCCCATCACGGCCTATGATGAAACCACAAGAAAGCTCAAGCCCATGTGACGAGAGCACAACAGTTGCTTGGTTACAGAGAAAGGGGTGTGATCTGGGGGCTGGGTGTCCTCGGAGGGGGAGTGTTCCCTTGGTGGAGACCGTCCAATCAGTAGATGAGCTCTTCATTTCCTCCAAGACAAGGATAAAATGCTCATATTCACACTGCTCAAACATAAAACTGGCCTTTTCACTTAAGCTTGATTGATGTGTGGCCGTCCGCAAGGCTCTTAAACGGACCATTCATCTTCACGATGGCTTCACTTATCTTCCGAGTCCTTGCAGATCTGCTATTTCCCATCCTCACCACAAGCAAATGATACTTGAAGCCACATAGAACACTCCAAAACTCCCTCCCGGCGGCAAAACGCTGCCATATTTACTTTCTCTTCCTATAAAGCTGACTTGGTCACAGAAGGGCAGAGTGATAGCCAATAGCAGCTTCTTCCAAGCAGACCATGGGCCTGAAAGCTCACCTTCCTCCTGTAACTCCAACGTAAAGTTTCCTGAATGAGGACACAAAGTCGTTTAGCACTTTCTTCTTGAACAGCGTGTTGAGCTGCGCTGCATGTAGCCGAGTGCCGTCGTTCAATAGCGGCCCTTTTGTAGGAAGAAGATATTTGAAGGACATGAACTCATTGTGGATGCAGACGGGTGTTGTGTCCCGGCGTGATGTTATCCTCTCTGACTGGGGCAGTAGCAGTCAGTATTGCTTTTGGGGAGCAGTGACTCATGATCGGGCTTGTTCTGCTGCCAAACTCTCAATAGCAGTATTTCCCTCTCATTCTGTTGCCATGGCTGCTGCCATCCAGAGAAATATATTTATTTTGGTGTTTGTATTCTTAAATTAGCAATCATATTATACAAAACACATTAAAAAAAACAAATTCTTCATCTAAGGTTGTGACACCATTGGTGGGAGATAGCGATAAACAAATACTTCATTTTCAGGTACTCTACTTTACTTGAGTACACAATTTTATAACTATAATTATTTATTAAGTCTTTGTTTTTATTTCCTACATTTCTATACAAATATCTGAACTTTCCTTCCTTACATTGTCCAATATTGCTCATTACTTTAGGGTATCATATGAAAATATCCTTGAAGTTTCTGGAATCTAATGGATTTGTCATCGTGTCCGCCTCTGTGTCCGCCGCCGCATATCCTTCTGACACCGGGGGGATATTTTTCTCCAAAAGTTTTCGGGCCATCATTTCTCAACCGTTGGTCCGAATTAGTCCAAGTTTGGTGAATACTTTCCTCTATTAGTTCATGTTTTATTCACTAAGGAGAGCAAATCAATATCAGAAGATTAGTCGGGGATTGCATGTACAACACAAGGGATTGGGGCCTTTTCGGGGATTTACCCTTTCTGTCTTGGACGGCAGCGTATTTGTAGTTTCTTTTTCCATCATTACTTGCTTTCCTGACTTCAACTTACATGAAGGCACAATAAAACATAGAAGAAGAAAAAATCTCTTGTTTGACACTAGTGCATATTAAGCAAATTACACATAACACGCCAAACATTTAGAAAGACAAAACAGACTAGTAACATAAGAAATGCTGGAAAGAAGTAAAAAGGTGGGATTCTCTATCTGCTTTGTTTTGCTCTACTACACAACAGTCATTCACTCTGAAAATGTTCTTTACCTGAGTGACTGTAGTAGAAGATAAAGTAAAGTTTCCAATGAAAGCAGTATTGTATTAATAATGCATGATGTTTAATTTGGTTTGCACAAACCCAACCAGTAGAGATGTCCTTCAAAGCACTACTTTTGTACTTTGAGAAGATTTCAGAGACTGTTCTTTTTCACTTGAGTAAGGTAGCCGAATAAAACCTTTTTAGCATCGTTTCTTTTCTTCTTTTTTTTTATGTTGGTGTGTCTTCTGCGTGAGCCGCATTCCCACCAATGGATTTAAAACCTGCTGGGTGATATCTTCGCATACCAGGGCAGTATTAATTTGCTAAGAGAGAGGGGAGCCGTTGACATCATGATAATTGCAGCAACCTGAAACCCAGCAGCGTCTTTCTACCATTGAACTCAAGTCAGCCCGGTGATTTACGGCCGATAAGCTTGACTGAACAAAACAAGCGAAAACAACTTTAATTAAAAGCAAATTTTGCTGAAACACAGAGAGCAGCTGAACCTCCGATTCACTCAAAAATTTAGTGTTTGCAATCCATTTGTGGTGCATGCAAAAGGCCGGAATGAATATTTGTGTGCTGGTTTACAGCTGTAGATATTGGTATGGTAGAAAACATCGGACACCAAATAGTACACATGCATAATTACATGTTCACTTTCAATGTATTTTCTACTAAGCATACATATGTTTTGTTTCGTAGTCTACTGATCACCAATAAAAAAAGGTCTTTTGACTGTCAGTGACTCCTCCAGACAGGTGAAATGGCGCGTAGAGGATGTCATCTGATGGACTTCGCAACAGATTGCAGACGTCGCATAACAAATCCGCGAGCTTAAGCAATCCTCATACACACACTAACAGAAATGTGAAGAGCAGTAAAGGAGAATGAGTAGTGTATTGTGAGAGAAGCGACACTAAAGTGGGGAGAGAGGAAGCTGGGAAACCTTGGACTCTAAGAAGAATTAGAGAGACCCGGAGCACAGCTGGCTCACTTAGGGGTATAATGACCGTCATATTGCAATGCATGAGCTCATACAGCCCAGACAGCTTGACTTGATAAAAGGGGCCGGTCACTGGCTAACACACATAGCAACAAGACCCCATGGAGACGAGCCAAACAAGGGACTGTTGACTTTTTTTCTTTTTTTTTAATTAATGTATGATTGACAGATGTGACATGCCACATATGTTGTAGGAATGTGCACGGAGGTTAGTCACGACTTGAACTGTTGCCCTCAAGGAACCGTTGCGTCTCCTCTTGGTGAGTGGCTGTCACATCTAGACAGTGTAGTACGTGTTGTTGTCTTGCTGGTTACAGTTCCGGGGTATCCTGCTCTGTTAACAGATGTAGGAATAATGAGCATGTACAAGTAAGCACAGTGGTCACATAATTACGTTTTCCATTGTAAGGCAATCCGAAGAGGAATTCAGTTGTAGGTGTAAAAAGTTTTTTGACGGCAGCCCCCCGAGGCTGAGAATGATGAGCAGTGATGGCTCGTCACGCTCTCATCAGCTATTGTTTATTTGAATTCCCTCTTCAAGGGAAGAAAAGCCTTCCACCAGCCATTGTTTTGCTTTGGGAACCTGGCTCTCTCTCTTTCTCACTCCCTGACTCTGCCTTTGCCATATGGTTGTCATATATTTCAGGAAAATTCAAGCCATGTTTGCTTTTGTTGTTTATCAGCAGGGCATTTTTTTCCCCCTACGCTCCTGCCTTGATATTAATTGAAACAATACCAGGATTGATCTGGATTTAACATGTTTGGCGAGAGCTGGAATGATCTTAGCCTGGGCAAACAACACATTTCAAACTTATTGACTAGGATCATTCCAAACACGTTTAAACATTGTGAATAGCATGAGATTATTTCACTGAATCCATATTCCCAATGACGCAGGTCACATATATGGCTGTATTTTGCTTACCTCTAAAGGCTCTTGCCGAGCATTTTTCAGCTTAACGGACTTCTAGCCGCTTATTGCAGACACCAGCAACATCATCTATCTTTTCCCTCTTTTCAGAGTGTTACACTGCAAATGGAGAGGACTACAGGGGCTTCCAGAACCAGACCAGCCTTCATAGTGGTAAGCCCTGTCTGTTCTGGAATGAGACCTTCCAGCACCCTTACAACACCCTCAAGTACCCCAATGGAGAAGGAGGATTGGGCAGACACAACTACTGCAGGTGAGTCACTTTACTTAACCGAGAAGTTTACTTAGAAAAATGATAATACATACTGTATCCTGACTTTTAATTTAATTTAGTAGGTGGGAACTAAGGTATTATAGAAGTTTATAGGATTCAGTATTGTAACCCAAGGTTTGGAGATGGCATGGATACAACCACAACATTTTATAGATAATAATATTAATCTTTATTAATAGCAACAACAGCAGAAAAATAAAACTACCAATACAGTTTATCTAAAGGAAAAATGACACATTAGAATAAAATAAATATATCTCCGAAAAGCTGGTGCTATTTTGGAATTGTTATCCCCTCCATGTCTAACGCAAATCCTTTGTGTTTACGCGACAAATTCAAAAAATTATTTTATTATTTTCAAATTTTAAGCCCCCGTAGACATTGGATTGATTCTGGCACAGGCTGGTTTTATATGTCCGACACTAGGGGGCGCTTCAACCATAAGTTGCCATAATTTATCAACTGTTATTTTGTCCAAATTTGGTGAATATGAATCGACTAAAGGAGATCGATCATGATTACATCATGCTTTTATTCTAATAGTTCATAGTTTACACACTAGAGGGACCTTTTTTTATGAAAAACACTGTTTTCCAGGCATAACATCCTAACCGCTGGTCCAGCTCAGTCCAGTCAGAAGATAAAAAACAGAATTGCACCAGCCTCGTCACATGCTGCCCTGAGCTGAGATTATCATCTAACCAGATGCGGAGTTGGCATTATTTCTTTTGTCACGTACCGCGGTCCAATAAGGAGGATTGCTCGCTAGCAGAAGTCTGTATACCAGATAACGGTTCTAATATTGCGGCTGATCTGTGTATGTTACATCTGCTTGGAAGGGTGTCTTTTATCTCAGTTCAAAAGAAAACATCAATATTGTTTAGAAATTGCTTACGCACACTGATAAGCCACAGCATTAAAACCAGTTACTGGCCCACATTTTTTTTGCTGAGCGCTGTATATTTTCTGTTTGTGATAATCAAGGCAGGCTTTTTATGACCACATCAAACCACCTAAATAAGTGTGGACTTTGTTCATGCCTCATCAAATAGAATGAAAATAATTAACCTGTAAAGCAGAGGTTCAACAAAAAGATCTTGAAAACACACCTGTGTCTCTCTTAATATCTGTAAAAATGAGGTTTAAATGTTGATATGAAGCAATATGATATAACTTTAATAGCAGTTTACACTGAATTTCATTTTGCAACTTTGGGCTGTTCAGTATAAGAGATTCACTGACAGGCTGAACAGACAGTCACACGTTAGACAATTCTCACAGACGTTCAGACCACATCAGACAAACATGAACAAACACTCCTTTGATTCAGATCGCTGTCATCGGAGCACTGATTTTACTTTAGCAGCAGGATAAGAAGACCGGATCTTCTTGGAGGAAGAAGTTGGTGTTCTTCTTTCAACTTATGTGTCGAATCAGTAGAAATAATGTTAAAATACAGACGTTAACATATTTAATCACTTAATAGTTTGGGTAAAAGGCAACAGTCCATTCTTACAAATTTTTCATTTGCATACATACCATAAAGCTGCATATGTTTTATGTTCCCAGACAGTTATGTGACAACGGCTCACTTCTCAAACAACATTATTACCTAAAGCACCAAAACACAAGCAGTTTGAACAAGTTCAAAAATCAGAATTCACCATTATGGGTTTTGAGTCGATTTATACATGAAATAGGTGACTAATATTCCAGAAACCTGAGGTTGCACCATAAATTTTGATATGAAACCACTGGGTACTATGTTGTTTGCATGTACTTTATAAAGATGATGTCATACCTCCAACATTCTCTCCAATCCTCTCATTCTGCCTTCGTTACTGATGTTTTCTTCTGTGTTATATTATTATTATTACTATTAGTAAGAGAGTCACACTCATCCAGTGTTGTTCTGTTCGCTGGACTGTGAGAAATTACATTTTGTTCATCTGTATAGTGTGTATGAGGTTGTATGACACTAAAAGCGATGTTGAAGTTGAAGATGATGTGTAAAAATCATGAAAATCCAACACCAACAAACCACCAGAGAGAATACTATTTTGTTATTTTAAAGCTCACAGTAAAGGCTACCAGTAGTTTCAGGACTTCCAATGTTTTTTAAGATGCAACCAAACATATTAACATAATACATATAATATAAATATAATAATGTAGAATCCGGTCGTTAGCATAACACTACGGTTGAACTCAGGGGACCTGCTCAAACCTTTCAATCTGAATATTTTGCGGCGAGTTCTCCCATGTTGTCACAAGGATGCAAACAACCTTGAAGACTTATGTAAGGAAATCTCCACCCTCATCCCTGGAATGTGGGGGCACACGGTGGCCTTGGGTGTAGAAAACTCTTTGTATCCCTCAGTCACACTCTGACAGAATTGCATGCCAGACAGTCAAACATGTGTATTTTTAGAGAGCTGCACTCGTTTGTGATTCAGTCGACCAAAGCTGTCCAGAACAGTGGCTTGGCCCGGTTTGACAAGCCATAAGAAACAGAACACCCCCCCACTCCTCATCGGCCAAAGCCTCTGAAACATTTCTCTAAGTCATGGTTGTAAACTCATAACGCAGCAATGCTTTCAGGAGGCTCTGGCCAGATTTGTTTTTACTAGAAATGGAGGGCATTTTGGAGGATTTATGAGTAGGAAAGATCCCAAGGATAAAGGAAGGATTTCCCCGAAAATCAGGAGTGTTCAACCAGCGAATCAAAATGGACAGAGTCATTGTTTTGGTTTAGCTACTTTCTTGGTGACCAATGCATTTTGAAGCGTTTCCAACTTGTTGACAGCTCACAACTTTGTTTCTTCCTGACAGAAGGATTTCTTTCAGTAAGTGCCGAAGCTACATCTTCTCTCAGACACCCTCCTTGCAGAGTGACCAATCAGCCACTTCATTGTGAAGAGATGAGGGGTAGTATTTATGGCATGTCTGCACAGGGTCAAGTATTTGTGCATTTGTCCACCCACGTGTGTTTGTGTGAGTGTGTGAGTGCGTGCGTGTGTGTATGAGCTTGTGCGTGCATGTGTGTGCGAATTATGTTGAGATGCATGTGCCTGCAGAGTAGAGAGTTACAACTATGCATCATTTTTGATAACAGAAATTTGTTTTATGAGGTTTTGATTTCAATGGCTGTGGCTCAATCTGGGGTTGCTAAAATTATTATTTACATGAAGCTGTATAACTCAAATTCTCTTTTCCATAGATCTATAACCCCCATTTGAATCCCTCTCATATCTCCAACTTTGCTCTGTCTTTATCTGAAGCTTTCATTTTTGTGGATTTTTCTGGATAGAACTCTACAATAGGGGAATGTAACAGCATGAAAGTGAGACGGAGGTAACAACTGAGAGTCTGGATAGATTTGGCTTTGTGGTTTTATGAGAATTGAGTTGATTCCGGAGCGCTTGTGAATAAAACAAGGCTGGGAATAACTGCACGGCACAACTTTAGAACACGGGTCTCTAGAACATATCAGATGTTGAGAAGCCGAGATGCAGGGGCTTACAAGCTGATTTCTTGTCCTGACACTGGTTTAGGGCAGAGGGCACCGCAGTGGTGCTGAAGAAAGAGAACTAATAACCCCCACATTTCATCTTTATAGCCTGTGAAAAATACCACAGTGAAAACAGGGAGAATCTGGGCTGAGAGGAAATGTCACATTGTTCCCCCTGGAAAAAAATAGAGTAAGAATCCTCACGAAAAGGACAACGGCTCTCGTGTCTAAGCTGAGACTTTGCACGACTCATTCCAACAGTGAACATTGCATTATTTTTAAGTGCCATGGTTTAATTTAGAAATAATTTCTTGGCATAGAAGTAGAATTATTTCCACAATAATGTTCGGTATAGAATGAAAGACAATGGTTCCCAAACTCTGAACAGTCATGTCTCTCTATAATGTCTGTCCGCTGCATAGAAAAATAGTAAAGGCTTACATAAACGATGAGCCATAGAATTAAAACCACCTGACAATTATTATGTGGGTTTTCTCGATCAAAGCAGCTCTGCCATGTACTGTGTGTTCTGAAACCTTTCTATCAGAATCAGCATCAAATTTTACAGTAGCTTCTCCGTGGGATCGAACAACACAGGATAGACTTTGCTCCCCACACGCGCCAATAGGTGGGTTTACATCGACCCATTTATTCCGGGGGCGGCTGTGGCTCAGTGGGTAGAATCTGAAGATCGGAAAGCCGCCGGTTTGAGTCCCACCAGGGTCTACCATTCGTAGGATCCTTGAGCAAGACCCTGAAAGCCTAGCTCCCCAAGTGCTTCAAAGGGGCCGCCCACTGCTCCCTCAGGGATGGATCGAATGCAGTGAAATAATTTCACTATGTCGCACTGTGTATGATTGTATCTGATCAATAAAGGATCCATTATCATTATTCCGAATGAAATCGGAACAAAAGTTCATCAGAATAAAATTCTCCATGTAAACACCCCATTCCAAATAAGAACGCCCTTTCTGAAATTTTGTTCTGTTGCACCAGGATAGAGAAAGTATTTTGGAATAGCGATCGGAAAGACAATTCTAAATGTTGGTTCGGGTCAGTGCATAACAGGCGGGGCGGGTCTGATGCACGATGCCGGTATATAATAATCTTGATCTCCAGCAGAGAGTTTGTTTTGATGCAAACTCTCAAAAAAGTAAGTGGGAAAAGTAAGAAATAAAGAACTCAACGAACACATCCAAGAAGAAACTGTCAGTAACCGCGATAGACCGAAGTGGTAAAAAAATTAAACTCCTGTGGAAAACTTCGAAGAGGCTGATCGTAAGGATGAATCCCACAACAACAAAAGTGGATCACACCCATGCATTTCCTGTTTTTATGAAGCAATGCATGAAGTGATTGCAGAAGAGGAAGACCACTGGTAAAGGTCTCGGCGTGGATCTGGGTTGTCAGGATATATCGCGTGATAAGGAGTTTCTGCTTTTAATATTACTTTGTATGATGTTGAAGTTAATGTTACATCTCCTGTGAGTTTACCACACAGACGGCCTCACTAATAACTTTGTCGTAATGATGTAGTATTAGCCAGAGTAAAACCAATCTGAGGTACCGATGAGGCTTCCTTGTCTTCACCTTTTTCGTCCCTTCCCCCCTCCCTTGTGTACGAGTGCCTTGTGATCAAGCTGTTTCTTCATTATGAGCACCACAAAACAGCAAAAACTGCTCTGATCACATGACAGACGGCCATCATTTGATAAAACAGGTTATATTTTGGTAGCTTTTGCGCTTGTCACACAGCTGTTCACAGCTGTTCCGATTGAATGCGTCGGTGCGTTTACACACCTGATCCGATCCGATCACTGCTCATGGAAACAGTTAACCTGCAATTTCCTTCGAAACGAGTTCAATCAGAATAAAAGACGGTGTCCATGTTGCTGGTTCACCAATTGTCCTTTAGACCACTTGGATAGTTATGGCCGACTGGGAGCAACCAACAAGATCTGCATTTCTAGGTTTGTATTGGTGACAGTGTCCGACTTAGATCTCTTCCTACTTGTTGACTGCTCCTTTACTTTGTCCTTGTGCTGATGTGAGCTGAGAACCCAGTCTCACAAAGGTAATCTTTAATGCAAGGTAATCAGAAAAGGGAGCAGTGCTTTCCCACTGAATTGTCATTTCTCTATTTGTGGATATCTATACAAGGCTCTCTGTTTTAGGCCCTGGCAGGTAGCAGGACGTGGTAGGGGAGGGAATCCAGTTGATGAATCCAGTTATCTCTGTCATCTGTGTCACCTGTAATTGGCCATCTAGCCCACAGAGGTGGTTGCCTACGTAGCAACCGACACTGTCCTTAACTCTGAGTTTGTCATAAAATCATGCAATTTTGGAAATAAGTCGTTGTAGCTGCAGTCAGAACAGAGTTTAAGCTTTTGATTTTTGTCTTCATTTTTGTTCTGCACATTGGACATCAATGCCAGGTTTCTAAGACTCTGTAGTCTGAGATTCAATTCAGGCGAGTGAAAATCCAACCCAACCGTCCTACAACCTGTTCAGACGAAGTGTGGTCTTTCAATGTAAAACTTGGTCTCAAACTTTCCCCCCTTATTTGTCACCACTTTACGGGGCTACAACAAATTGGTGGTCCCCGTACCCAATTTAACGACTAGGAGACGAGATGTTACTTTTCTGTCATTCTGCAATTTCAAACTTATATATGACACTTTTCTGCACTTCTAAAGTACTTGTTTGACCTTTACTGAATAGACCTAATTAATGACATCCTTCAGAGCATCACAGAAATCGAAGCCCTGATTTATATTTCATTTATTGTTCCTTCCAATCTAGCTTTCCTTTCCCTCTGGTGCATTAGTATGAGGGTGTGAAGTGAATGAGGCTTTAGTGGGTGGTTAAATAGCTTTGCCAGCCATTTCCTGGTTATTTATATGCAGGTGTATGTGTGTATTGCACAATTTATGAGTGTCCACTATGGCTTCTAATGCTTTTCCCTTACATAGTTGAGATGATGGAAAAGCCAGAGTGAATAGCATTCCCCAAGTTGATTATATTTGAATCTCCATGAAGTCAGGTGCAAATCTGAGGTCAGGGAAATTGCAGCCAAGTTTGTATGATTTAATTACAATCCCAGGGCGCTGCTTTATTACATTGAAGACGTTAATAAGAAGTGTCCCATGGGAAGATAAACGATGTGGCTCTACTGTGCCGGCCATCAACATTGTAATAATCTCAGAGTCAGAGGATGAAACAATTCCACACAATAAAATATACTGCTTATGCAACAGTCTTTCATGGGTCAGCTCACCCAAATTACCAACAAACATCTTTTTAAATTGATTCATAGTCAGACATAACTTTTCACCGATGCATATTATTAGCCCAGGTTTTGAAGACGTGTTTTTCCGTCCTCACTGTATTATCAGTGTCTCTGAACAAATAAGAACAAGAGGTGCCCTGACAATGCAATGCAACTTGCAAAGGTTCCAAATATTACCATACCCACACCAGATAAACACTCTTTGTTTATGCAAATTAGTTTCCTGCATTTTGGGAATTGGATTTAAATTCTACCTCAAACAAGCTTGTACCCTCAGCAGTCTCAAGATTAAACCAGGAGTGTCTCCGACTTATTTAAGATGTGGTAACATTCTCAATGGGCTACTTAAAAAGACATTCTTATCTTCAATTGTCCTAGTTACTATATGAATAATCCTTAAATCTCAATTTTAATAATTTTCTTTTAACCATCCTTCTGCTGGAGGAATAATCCCACCATAAACCTGACTGGTGTGGTATGTAGACTAGCCAGAACAATAAGATTGTGTCCAAATATACAAATCCACCTTCATTTTATTGAGATTGAGTCAGAAATGTAAACCCAATTATCTTCAATCCTGATCAAATCTTCTTCTTCTGTTTCTTCTTCTTCTTTCGGCTGTTCCCTTTACGGGTCACCCTTCGGATCATCTGTTCCCAACTTGGCCTGTCCGCTGCATCCTTCTCCGTCACACCAACCAACTGCATGTCCTCCCTCGCCACATCAAGAAAATCAATCAAAATTCAATTCTGATCAAATAGATAGACAAAAATGATGCAGTTGGCTGGATTGATATCAAGGTGGGTCAATTCTGTATTTAAATCCTAACTTAGTCGGATCATAGGGATGTGTTTGGCAGTCACACTTGAGACAATAACATCATAACAGTGGATTTCAATAAGATTAAGCTCAGCAGCAGGAAGCAGTCTGCAGGCTGGATCATACAAGTCAATTAAATAATCTCCTCTCAGGCAGATAATTGCTAGACTCTGATCTGCGATCTGTGACCTCAAATCCCAATCCAGACTCCACTAGCACTTTCTCTTTCTTTCCAGTACTGCAAAATGAGGGCTCCACAGACGACTGACACATTTAAAAAAGGACTTAAAACTTTCCTTTTTAGCAGAATCTATAACCTTAATTAACATTGTTGGTTTTTTGGTAAGGCTTTTATATAGTTATTATTTTATTTTTTATTTATGCTTTTATCTGCTTTTACTTTGTAGCACTTTGAGATTTGATCCAAATGTAAAGTGCATTATAAATTAAATGTATTATTATTATTATTATTACATCTTTACACATCTACAAGTTCCAACAGGCTAAAGCTCTTCTAGCTTCTCACTCTGAGCTCAACTCAAGAAAAATGGTAAAGATTTTTTTTTTTCACACTGCCAGGCTTTTTAAGATGGCCATAAATGTTCCTATTAAGGTACGTGGAAAATGTTGATGAAAGGAAACCTTGTGAAAATCAGCCAGCTAAGAACAGCTGCTATTCTCTGAGTTAGATGTAAGACCCTCTTGCCTTTAAATCCAGAGCCTGTGGGGTAAAAAGCAATGTTTCTATAGTTGTCTCTTGGCCAAAGTGTGTGGCTCTCTCTGAGCAAAATGAGTCAATCAGTGTAATTGTGCCAATTAAGTGTCCAAACATCTTCAAAGATCTTCCTCAGGGTACGGGAGTGTTGCAACAAGCTCCTCCACTCAGCGCCAAGCGGGCCATCTGTGACGCACACTGATATGAATTCAGCTACCCAGAAAAAAGCCCTAAACACACAATCTACACCAAACACACAAACACCACACTATACACACCCTGGCAGCAACTTTTAGCAGTCTCCATGAGTCTCTCTCTCTGCTTCTGGGTTAAACAAATGGATTTCCGTCCATCAAGGTCTGCTCTTATCTTCACTGTGGCACCTTTGCTAATCTCAGACTGTCTGCTCTCCATGTCTGTTTGACACCCGTTCCCCTCAGACACGCACGCACTCGCATTCACTCACACACACACGCACACACACACAAACACACACTGGCACCTTGAGGCAGGATTATGTTTCTCTGTCATGTGGGCTGTCCTGTTCACCTGAGCTCGGTGGATGATGTTCCCATGCTTTTGCTAAAAAGGATGTGTGTGTGTGTGCCTGTGTGTGTCTGAAAGGGAGTTAATTTGAATAAGGGTGCTTATGTGGTATGTGGGAGAGCTTGGAGGTTGTATCACATCATTTATTGATTATCATTTAAGGAGGCCTTTTTATGTTGTAATTCCTTTCTGCCTCCTTAGGGTGTGATTAAGAAAGTGGCTATAAAGAAGTGGCTGGTGATGAGCTCTTAGAAATCTAATTTCAAAAATAGGACGATTGCCTGTTGACAGGCATGAAGAAGAGAAAGGGCGAAAGGAATTGCGAGAGCTTGAGTAATCCAGTGTATTGATGGTTGGGCTCAGTTTTAGCTCTTCACATCTCAGCCATAGCCGGAGGCTGTAAAACAGGTGTCTGCCTCCAGTCTGGGTGGAGCAGCAAACTGATTTTGGCTCAAAGAATGTTTTTTAAAATTTACTTCAAAGCAAAGCTGCAGTTTTCATGAAAATGGAAACAATTCCGCCTGAGAGACGTTGTGGGTTGTTTTTGTTAGAGCAGTGGTAAAATGAAGAATACATGTAAATGTAATGAGATGAATTCTTCATGCCTTCATAGTCATGAACTCATAGTGCAAGGGCTTTAAAGCACATAAACTTGAGTTCCACTCAAAACAAGGACATCTTTGTCAATACCACGGTTGTGTAAAGAGAAAGGAACTCTGAAGGGTGATTTTTTTTTTCTCTTTTTATGATGGAAGAAAAGACACGGAAACGCCCTTCACAGCTTTGCTCACAAAAGACAAACGGAGATAATGCAGCACCTCAGGCCATTTTTAAGGTGCTACAATGAGGTGTGTCAAGAAGGAAATGAAAAGGTCTCCGGCAATTACTGTCAGTTCTGAAATTAATAGCGAAATCCCCTGAGAACAGTGTTTTATTTGATGGGGTATGTTTTAACAGTTCACAGAGCTCAAAGAGTTGAAACAGCACCAAGATAAGCGCCCACCGGCTACCCGCGGCTGCTTTGATTTCATATTTTTATCCACTCTTATAAGTTGCCGTAAGGCTCATCATTTACGAAGATGCATGATCGCCCTGGAAATATGGAAGTTGTGCAGAGATTTTAGATATTTATATCCTCAGACCTATTCCTCATTTTAACTCACATATTGTAATGTATAATGAGGGCGCAGCTTCCGACAAAAATCTCTGGTCCCTTCTCCAGGTCTTTGTCTGGTCGAAAAAAAATAGCCTTTCACGTAACGTCCAATAACATCCTCCCCCAAAGAACACTTGGTCTAACCCTTGACAGACATGCATGGTCAAGCCTTCACAGAGCGCAGGGGGAGACAAAGCCAACAGGCGCAGGAGATTGATCGAAACGGTCAAGATTATCTCCCTCAGAAACATTCATTGAGAATTGCGTATCCTAATCAAACCATCACCACTCCCTCTTTTTCCTTTTTTTTTTTTTTTAACCTCTGCACACTTATTTCTCTACTTCCATACAGAGACGGACAATCTGAAAATGCATTTTATTTGAGAAAAAGATGTGCATCTATATGAGTTCTTCCACAATGTTTTCTGATATGTAGCTCGTTAACAATCGAATAGTGAGCGGCCGATATTTTGTCAATCTATTAATCATTTTGATTAAACATTACATTTTTAATGACAAAAGTTTTAATTTCCCTCAGCTGAGTATTAACGTTTGTATTTCTGTTTATTTTATGATAATAGGCCTATCAAACAATTGACTAAAAATTGCCTTGCTGATCACAAATTAGTATAATTGTAAATACAGGGTACCCCATGTGTTTTATTATGGGCTATATCTGCATGCCCCCAAAGGGGCATATAAAGTTGTCCTTGTCTGTGTGAAAAGCAGCGGGGGTGTCTTTGAGTACGTACATAAAATATGGTCCCAAGAGGTGTTCATATCATAATTTATTCTTCAGTTTGCTTATTGTCACATTTTTAGGCACATTTGACACTTTCGGTTAAGGTCTCACCCAATCTCAAAATAAATCGACAGAATTCAAGAAAAATTTCACAAATGCTTTGTAGAGGCCCCTAAGGTGTTCATCTGATAATTACAGGTTATGGTCTATCTACATCAGCACAAACTAAGTTTTTCCTCTTGCGGAGGTATCATCAAGTTTTGTTGTTGAAAAGAAAACAATGAGGACCCTCTGCCGACTTTAAAGAGGAGGTCCAAATGCAGATAAAGCGAAACATTATCAGATTTAACTGGCAAAGTTTTGCCTCACTCTAACTTTTCCCTGTATGTCTGCAGGAATCCTGACGGGGATGTTCAACCTTGGTGCTACATTGCAGATCACGAAGATGGGATCTACTGGAGATACTGTGACATCCCTACATGCCAGAGTGAGTGATCCCCGCCTCTCCTTTACCTGATGTTGTGGTCCACATCATGAGCTCCAGGACCAACTATTCACATATGCTCATTGATTGCCATGAATACCTTTTATAGTCTGTGTGGCTTGTTCACTGCTATTATAATATACAAAAATTGCTCCTAATTGCCTCCCATCACCTCTCCTTCCTGACATGACTGGGCCTGCCCTTCCTTTAATGTGAGCTGTCAATCACCTCATCCGTGTGTATGTGTGTGTTTTTTCGTGTGTGCGTTCTTCTGCCTCCCCTTTGGCTTTGCAGCTGGTTTCGACAAGCTTTTTGTTGTGCGTTATGAGCATCTACCTGTGTTTGTGTGTTATTTGTTCACGTGTGGGTGTTATATCCCGTCCTATGATTTCTGCATGGATGTGTTTTGTGGACTGGTTGGGTTGGTGCCGATGTGTTTCCTCCAGCAGGCTGGCACACACCACCCCGTCTTTAATCCAATAACTTCCATTCTCTTAACCTTTTCAATCAACTCGGTCTAAAACAGACTTAAGTCTATCAACAAGCAGTTTTTTTTATTTTTATGCCAACTGTCATTAATTCCTGCAAAAGAGGTTCAGCAATTTGCTGCATGTTTTTGTTTTTATAAGTAACTGTCACACTTGCTTATATTTCTAATGTAGTCAGATATTTATTGCTACATTATTTAAACATTTTCCATGGGTTGTTTGTATAGCGATTTAGGTCAGAAGCATTGATGCATACTTTAGTAACAAAAGCATCTGGAAACAGAAGAGGGGTATAAAGATAAAAGTGTCAGACGGAACTCAAAAATTCTGTTCAGCTAGAATAAATATTACATTTACTCTTTCATTACTGATTATATAACCGTTTCCTATTGTAATCAGACTTTATCTTTTTCCTATTTTCTCTGGAGTTAAATATACATCTCTAGGTTTTTGAGTTTGATGTGCCAATACAGTAAATTAAAGTGAAGACTGAAGATTGTAGAAGTGGCTTTGTCCACCCCCCACCCCCCCACCCCCAAATCAACCACGCCTTAGGGTAAAAATTCGGCTTAAGGTCAGGTTAAGGTGAAGGGATTGCCTAAGACTCCAGAGTGTAAAGCAGAATAAGTTAGATTTTTTTAACTTTTTTATTTTTTTAGTCTTTAAAACATTGACAAATGTTGTTTGTTGCTTCCATGAAAACATGGTTTTAAAGTTGAGTGTCAACCGTGGCCTATGTTTTGAAGGTTCTACAACTTAAACTTTTTCCTCTGAACAATGATTTTAAGGTTTGCCATCTTCTCCATTGCATTTGTCCAAACCAATATATTCTACTCCTCACCAAAGGAATGGAGGACATGTCATACATTGATGAATTTGTTGCTCGATTCTTTTGAGATGCTGAAGGGGGATTAAGACATTTCAAGATGATTCTGTTCTGTTTTACTCTTTTTCTATCTTGGGCATTTATGTGCCTTTGTACCTCCGTTATATCTCCATCTAAACCTTTGGAATCTTCACCACTGAAAATATAGTCTCAGCCTTAAACATAGAAGAAAAAAATACAGTGTGTGAATTAACTAGAAGACAACAGGATTGAACTATCAGTGGAAGGGAAGTTCTACCACAGCATTTACCACCAGGCCTCAGGAACCTCCCAGCCCCTCTAGCTTTCTCAGCATTATCCTGTCCAGATAGCCTGCTTCCCTAAAGACTGTTTTTTGAATGGCTTGGAACACATTAACCCATCTAATAATACATGTTGACTGCATGTTCTGTGCGTTAAGATGTCTTTGTTGATGTTTTTTTTGCATGTTTCTGTAGCTTCTGCGTGTATTTGTATATGTGCGTGTTTCCCCTTTAGACTTTTGACTGAACTGTTTCAGACAAATGTCCATTTAGCTAAATTTTTTATCCCAAGCCTTTGAGGATTGGGGCAAATGAGTAGAGGGGCGCAAACTCTCTCTATTGGAGCCAGACTTGTCCTTTATCTTCGCTAAAATTTAAGCCAACTTTTGTTCCAAATTTGCTCGCGATGTTCTGGATAAGCCCTGTTTTTGTCAAGAATCCAATGCAGTGTGCAGCAGGAAACTCATCCTTATGACTTTTGGCTCTTTTCTAAAGGCATAGAGTTTCACGCGTATCAAATACGGTAATTTTTGAAGGTCCTCTTTCCATTTGGGTATTTAAAGTTCGAAGTTCATAATGCCAGAGAAGGCAATGGTGTTTGTTGTGAGCCAAGACTTCAGTGTCAGCAAAACATGCCTGTTCAGCTGAGATGGTGCCTGCAGGGATACCTGGGATCTGTCGGATATGAATGCTCCGTCTCATCTTTTGTGAGACCTCAGCAGCCCCTCGGTGCCTCACCTCCTGCTGGTGGCTCCTTTAAATCTGCTGCATTTGAAAGCCTCAACAGCGAAGTGTGAGAAGTCGGATGCTCTTTCTGACTGTTCTCGGTCTGCAGCTTTCCCTGTGCCAGAGAAAAGTCAAAAGTCATTTTTTGTTTTGATTTGGTCTGTTTTTGTTTTGTCTGTGCCATTGTTTTGTCTGCTTTTTCTGCTTATGTGCGATGTCGTGTGGTTGTTAGTCGTTGGTTGCTCGCAGAGGCAGCTGGAGCCTGCCAGTGGTTGGTCTGTTCCCTGTCATCTAGGGTCATGCCACCCTGGTGAGCGGGACACGCCCTGCAGGAACAGACTTTTCCTGGCAGGTCTCAATGTGGCAAAAAACATATAGTCTGACGGGGTGGATTAGAGTGTAGGTCACGACATTTGTTGATCCTAGTGATGGCAGCCGTTAAGTGGTAGAATTATCCAAACATTTCATGAAGTCAAATGGTCAAAGCATATTGAATGAGGTACAAATTGAAATTATCATGGTGTGTCAATGTGGAAACTGGGTTTTGAGGCTCCCCTCATTCCCAGGTTACTAAATAAGCAGTTAAGCATAACTTTGTTATGAGTGTTATTTCCGGAAGCCCATTTACTGTGAAGCCCACATCCTAGGCTACGGTTAAATATGAACCAATAGGGGTATAGGAATTGGGTTCCGGTAAACCAAAGTGCCTTTTTTTTTTACTGTACTTCTTTCTCTCCGTAATAACAGGAATATTATTTTAGTCAATCTGTCACAAACTCATTGGCATATTTTCTGAGGAGGAAACCTTGTAAAAGACCTGAGAACTCAGACTTCACCTGACCTGGATAACTGGACTAAAACGAAGAAAGTGATGGTAATGTCAGCACGATCTTGGACTGTATAAAACAATATAAATAACTTCAAAGAAACATTTATAAGAAACAATATAAGGCATCTGTTTGCGACGGTCTGCCCTATTCAAAAGAGAGAATAGCAGCTGTTATTTTGTTGTTGTCACAACCATTTTGCTTGCATACTTTAAACTTTGCATGTAATTCATATAATATGGTTTGCATACGTAATTTTTGAGGATAGTTAAAATCAAACACAATTTTAAAGTGTACCAAATATTTTGTTTGAGTTCATTTGGACAGATTTGGTGGCTGAGTGTTCACTACTATAAATGATGGGCTAATGGCCTCCAAGACACCAGCTGCAGTTCTGCTAATGTTCAATGCGGCTGCTGGAGGCGACCTAGCTTTTAGGACATCTAATGTAGCACACTCTTCAGCTTTAAGGTATATTTGTGTTTAATCAGGTTTTCCATCTGGGTAGACACGTTGCCCACAGCACGAGACTTCACTCGAGGTTGAGATGAGTTGCTGCCTCAAGTAAGGGAACTTCAGTATCTTGGATTCTCATTAACAATTAATTAGTGAATGAACTGTGAGATGGACAGGCGGCTTGTGCAGCATCAGTAGTAATCATGGTGTTGCATCAGTTTTTTGTAGTGAACAAAGTAAGGCAAAGTTCTCAATTTACCAGTTGATATACATTCCAACTTTCACTTATGGTCATGAGATCTGGGTAGTCACGGAAGAAATTAGGTAAAGGATACAAGCGGCTTGAATTGGCTTCTTTAGGGTGCCTAGGCCCAGTCTTAGAGATGAAGTGAAGAGCAGAGACATTCTGCTGAGGTCGTGTTGAAAGAGCCAGTTGAGATGGTTTGGCAACCTGATCAGGACACCTCCTTTTATCCTACCTTCCCGTTTTCTAGGCATGTCCAACTGGGAGGAGACCGAGGGGGGTAGACTCATTGGAGGGATTAAACAGTTCCCTTTTTAAAAAATGAAAAATGAATGAGTAAAATGAGATGAAAAAATCCACCGTGATATTTCATTCAAATTATTCACAGAAATCCAACCTTTCAACGTCAGTAAAAGACACATTACATTCTTAACATAAAATAAGTACTTTTCTTCTAAAGTATGTATGCCACAATTATTAGCTCATCTAAGAAATATTAAAAAAAACTGAAACATATTTTCCAGCATTATTTTAAACTTTTAGGTTTGCTTTAGGGACTCTTAAGTGATGAACAATCAATTTCTGTTTTACTGGGATATAAATATGAGGTTACGCAGGCCTAATCTGGCAATGGATACAAGAAAATCTCAGTTAAAACAGTTCAAAATGTCAGTCTCCACAATTGGGTCAACAATTAAGAAACTTAAAGAGAATGGAAATGGTCAAGATCAGCCTGGAGGAGGACATGTCTGCAAACTGACCCCACACACTGTGGGGAGGATTGTTGGTCTGGCAAAAGCCTCTACAACGATGAAAGCTTGAGAATTGCAGAGGTCAGTGGAATCTTGGGCTCAGAAAGTCTCCCTAACCACCATTGGATGGCACCCACACCAACACAAGCTGTTTGGGGGCAATAGCAAGAAAAAAACCTCAGCTGTCAAGACAGAAGCTAAAGCGCCTCTGAAAGGGAATAAAGAGGAATAAGGACGCTTATGTGGTATGCGGGAGAGCTCGGAGGTTATAACCACATCAGTTATCCATTTAGGAGGCTTTTTGTATGTGTAATTCCTATCTGCCTCCGTGCGGAGGCGCTTTCAATGGAACAAGGTCATAGGTCAGATTAAACAAAAATAGAGCATTTTTTAAAGAAATGTCAAAGATGGTTGTGACCTAGCAAAAAAGAAAGCCATTGAGAATAGCGCATCATACCCATTGTGAAGCATCGTGGTGGATATCTCATGCTGTAGGACTTTTTTTGTTCATCTTGTTAAAATACATGGTTCAATGGATTCCATCAGATACCAGCAGATATGGAATGAAAACCTAAATGCTTCTGTCAGGAACTTAATGTGGGCCGTGGTTGGACCTTCCAGCACGACAATGATCTGGAGCACACCTCAAAATCAACCTTAGAATGGTTCAAATATCACAAAATAAATGATTTTACCATGGACGTCCCAATCAACTGAACTAAACCTCACAGAACATCTGAGGGATGTGCTGCAGAGGAGTGTCCACAAGTTTCTGTAAGTAGGAAAGGTCTTACTTTACTCATTTTTTTAAAGGGTACCAGTAATTCTGGAGAACACTTAGGATCCCATCCAACCTTGAAATGCCTCAGATTCCCCCGGGCTGAGCTGGGGAGCATAGCTGAGGAGAAGAATGTTTGGAATAAAAAATCCTCGATAAGCACATAGATATTAAATTAGTGTAGCCACATTTTCTGGGTTGATGCGGTCGGCCTCTCTTTTCCCTCATGTTTTTCTCTTTACGTACTCTTGTTGTACTCTCAGGTCCCGTATCTTGGCACCAGTTGATTTAATGTGACTCAGAGTCTTTCAGACATAATTTGATGAAAACCTAATCCTGTTGAAAAGTCGCATTTCAGTTTATGCATCCAATTAATTTGACGCAGATTGAAAGTAAAGATTAGGGCGCTTTTTCAAGCTGATTTTGCAAAGCCTGAAAGCGCAGCGCAGATAATTCTTAATTTTGCCTGACTGAGCAGATCTCGTTCTAATTAGTCTGAGAAATTCATCAGCGGAGCATCGGCCAGTAGCTTCGCCAGATAAAAAGTAAAGTTGACGGCTCAATCAATTATTTCGGGCCTCCAGCTTCATACAATTCAGAACTCATGTGGCCTTCGAGAGGTCTCAAAATGTGGGTTTTGTGGATTTTTTTTTTGGTAACTTTTGATAAAACTTTCATTCACGTTACTGATTTGGTGTGTGTTTTTAAAAAGAAAAAGAACTGGTTTAAAATGGTTCACTATGGAGTTGATAGAACTTTTACTACACTTCCAGCATAGCTGTGCTGCACATCTTCATGTTTGGACCTCTGTAGATCAAAATACTAAAAAGGTTAACTTGATCGTTCCTTTTCAGTGTCCCATACAGGAAGGACATTTTGAACGGAGAAAAACGCCTTTAAGCTAACCTTATCATTTACCCTGGCTGAATTTGATTGACTCAGGCTGAGACTGTCAGGTTGAAGCCCTGGAGCGTTTCACTGCTCGCCTCTCAACGGCGTACACTATAACCTGGAAAAACTTGTTCTGGTGCCACTATTATTTCCTGCAGTAAAGACAGGGAATTTGTTTCACCCTAATGAAACAATGCTCTTAGCTGAATGCTTATTGTGGACACCGCAAACAAATGTTAAGTAAATTCCAGGAATAATAGTCTAGAATAAACCAAATCTCTTACATCGACCGTTTCAAAGCTATGTTATATTTATGGCATTAAAGGTTATTTCCATAAATTCGCAAAAATTCCTCATTACCAAGGATTAAAAAACTTTTTTTTTTTTTTTTAATAATTGTGGGAGTCTCTAATTAAACGTGTCTCTCAACAGAGACATAGACCAAAACAATAACCTCTGTGTCGGAGGCAGCAGAGCTACGTACTTGGCATGCTATTCAGCCACACCTTCAAGACATTAGAACCAAGTAGTTGTGTTTGTAAAAAGGTTTCATTACTGAACATTAATGAAATATGCAGTGCTGAGATATTACCTTCCATTGAATGACTCTTTGAACTCGTGGGGCACAAGCGAATCAAGTCCCATCTAATTTTGCCTTTTTTTTGAGTCTGGCCATAAATCTTCCAACAAGTGGCTCTTGTTCAACCAACATCATTTCATCAGTATTGATTTTCGTGAACACTGGCACCCACAGGTTGAATTTTCGGTTTAAATGAAATATCTCCACAACTATTGAATGGATTGCTTTGAAATTTTCCAGGCCCTCCGATGATGATTAATAGTGACTTTGGTGATCCTGAACGTTAACTCTAGCTCCATCAGCTGGTCAGCGCCATACCTTATCGGGTGAAATTTCATAATGTCCACTGTAGGGAATGTCATCATATCTATGGAAGCATTTGTGGTGCCAAATAATGATAATAATAAAATAATAATAATAATAAAATTACCATCATAATCATAATTCTATGTTATTTGATTTATAATATAGAACAACTACTCAGGGGGAGGTGTTCCAACTCTCTTGGTGCCTGTTATTGGGCTTCAGTAACAATAGTGCTGTTAATTGTTCAGTCTATAAAATGCCAAAAAGTCATAACATTTTTGAAAGCATTTATGGTGCCCAATAATGCTAATAATAAAATTATAATTATTATTATGATAATAATTATAATAATAATAGTAATAACGACCATAACAATTATAATAAGGCCTGTTATTCGGGTACAGTAACAACAGTGCTATTAATTGTTTAATTATTAAATGCCAAAAAGTCTCTGGCGAAATGCAAAACTAGTGTCCCGAGTTACTGATTTTCTTGCCATTTATTCTTCATGAATTGCAATTTTCAAATATATAAATTTGTTTTATTTAATTGCCCTTCAGTATTCTATTTTAGTCATAAAGATTAAAGTGAGCTGAGTCTAAGTCAGTTCCAGGGGGCTGGGCAAAGTCGAGTTTTAGACAAGAGTAGGTCTGAGTAGTGTCAGGACCAGACAAAACCAAAATAAAGTCTGTGTTTAACTTTGTATCAAAGGAAGACGGTTTTACAATGACTGATTTATGAGTCTATTAAGCATGAATGGCTGTACCTAACTGCACTGACTAATTGTAGAATGTACAATTAGTCTAATTACCTAAATTGTGATGGTGAGGAAAATGAATAGCCTGTCAATCCGTATGAGATAAAAAATGCCTCTATGAAGGTTTTCTGAAAGGAAGGAAAAGTCAAAGAGCTGCATGGATGCCTGAGAAAGGAACAAGTGTGAGTCAAAATAAGCAAGAGGCAAGAGGAACATGTCTGACATGTGGTCTGAAAACCAAGCCCAGAACGAAGCACCACAGCCCTGCCCCGTGGCTGTTGTGGTTGCTTCAACCAGGGACACTTTAAGGTTGTGTTTTTGCAGTGTGACTTCTTGCGCTCTGTCATTGTTTTCAAAGGCAGAATATCTCCCTAAGGTGGTCTTGCAGCAGCTTTCACAACAGTCAACCGTCTCAAACGGTGCACTGGGGCAGGTACGGGTATTCCTGCGTAGAGAAGGAAGTGCTCCTCATCGAGTTACTGCGCGTGTTCTTGTGCTTTAACACTGTTAATCCCAGTCAGACATTTGAAGCTGCAGAATGAGGAAGTTATCTTATCTATTTTTAGTCATTCAGGAATGAATTATGCAAACTCTGCTGCATGTTGTGCGCAGCTCTGATTATAAAACATTATAATCAATACCTGAAGCCTCTTTGAGAGGCATTTGTTTGTTAAAGGGATGACAGTCAGTCAGATTGTTCTGACTGTTAAGTTTTGATCTAATGATTTATCTATATTTTTAAATGCACCAAAAAAAGAAATAAGAGTAAATTCAAAGTAATGTTCAAAGTAAGTTCCGAAATTTAGCATGGGACTGGTGACCTCTCTGTTCCCGACCAAACAAATGAATTATTAGACATTTGTTCGTAGAGATACGCCAACTCTCTTCTTATCAAGGTATTTTATATATTGAATTACCTGAGGGGCTTTGTTACTAGATTTGGAGTTTTAATTTTAACATACAATGGAGGTTTTTGTCTTCCTTTTTTTCTTGCCTGGGGATTTCACAAAGGGATTGGTTTGGCTTCTAAAATTACACGTTCAGGGAATTTTTATTATTCCAGTTTGATTCATCACAAAAATACAGATCACGCTTGATTGAGCCGATTCTGGCCCGGTATTTGAGGCTTGAGAGGCACTAATGCCGTTAACGTCTATCAGTTTGACGCCTCTCCTTTCACCTCTGCTTGCCTTTCAAAAGACCTGAGGAGCTTTGAACACATTTGTTGTTTTCGTACTCTGACCTCTGACCTCCTCATAGCTCCACCCGCACCTGCCCTGTGGGGAAATACCTGCCTTCAGAGCAGATGGAAAACAGAGTGTAGACGCTCAGGGGAAAAAAAAACAAGCCAGAGGACATTAGGTTGATTTAATCTCTCAGCCCCTCTCTGGTCCCCCCCCCCCCATCTCTCTCTCTCGCTCAGCACGGTTGGGTCGACATAAGCAAAGGCCCTTGGAGGCTTAAAGGTATTGATTTTAAAACGAGCTGGTTTTTGGGAATGCTTGCTAATAGGGACAAGTTGAAGACGAATGTTCGGTGCTTGTTTTGTGGGGGGGGGGGGGTCAAACAATTTAGTAGCTCTAGAACTTTTAACAGAGACCTCTAGACTTAGCTGTGGGTGCTAAAATCCAGATAACCAGCAGAACCTGCCACAGTAAACAAGAAGCTGATCTCTTTGAGAGTGAATGATGATATATGGAGGGACAGCGCTGTGCTTCCCTCACGTCTGAGCGGGTCACAAGGTCACAGGTGCTCATCTTTTCATCTCCGACTTACCCCAGTATCAAGTCTCCTGACATTTATGACACAGGCTATTTACTTTGTCAGGAGAGGGACGGAGATGACGTGCGGCAGCCATTTTTCATCTCTTCACCGCATTGTTCAGCCTGGTCTCTGAGAAGGCACTAATTATTCATTTAAAGGTTTAGCTCTCCCCTCTTCCCTCTAATTAGACGGTTAGTCACTCTCCCAGGGCCCCGGGGTCGGTCATTGATCCTGTTGTAATACATCCTACACCACACACACACACACATGCACACGCACACAGAGCTATAGCTATGGGAGAAAAGAGGACATACCGATGCCATATCATGCGATGTGCTCATGATATACTGACTCAACATACAGTTGAAGCGCTTTCTGTCTCTCGCAGACAGAGGTCAGCTACATTTTTTTTTTTTTAACTCCCAGTGATCTATGTCACTCTGTGAAACACAAGCACTTCTCTCATAGAAGCCCATAATAAGTCCCTTATTTCTGACTGAAAATCGTTCCCAATTGAATGAAACTCCCACCTCCTCGCTGACAATAGAGATTTTCCAGATATGGCCATCCTGGGGGAGTTTGTGTTATGTTCTCACACGCTGCGGCGCTCTACATGACTAATGACAGGCCAGATGAAATGCAGCAGCTGTATTTGTTTATGTATTGAATATACTGTGTTACAAAAGCGGGTAATAAATGGTGGCTGGGAATGAAAGGGAGACGGAGTGAGGAATAAAGGTGGCGATAAAGAATGGTGAAAAAAAAATATCACATAAACACTGAGTGGGATATATTGTTCCATTACTTTGTTCCATTTAGCATTCCCACTACCTTCCAGGAGGTGTCTGTGCATCGGGTTTGAATTGTTAACCTGCTGGAGGTCCGTTAATGGGTCGGTGGGAGTGTTTCCAAGTTTTCAACATACCTGTGTTAAATTACTCGCATCCAGCCTCTCTGCTCTGGAGGAATGTGCTTTGAAAATTCTGCCTCTTTTGCTTTTGACCTCAAAGCTTTACAACTCCTCTCTAATATGGGTGCTCTAAAGACCTTTCTCCCTCTGCCTACAGTGTGATTAGGTGTAAATTAAGTTGGGGTGCTGCTTCAGACTATTGAGTCCAGGGGACATTTATGGTTTTACTTTTTCCTGGGTTTCCCCCCAAAAGAAATTCAGTTCAATTTTCTCACGCTTTCCGTCAGAGATGCCAACCCCATATATACTCTAAATGTCTGAAATGTATTGTTACAAAAATAATCCATCATATGAATATGGATCTGCAACAATGTGTCAGGGTTAATGAGGCATAAATATAAAAACACACTTAATGTTCGTTACTCTCATGAGGCTTTGGAGATGAATTGTGGGATATTAGTCTCTAAGCGAAGAGCAAGTAGAGACATTATAGCTGCACTTTGTGATTTATGCTCAGCAAATAATGAACAGTATGTGGAATATTATGTTTTCCTGCAGCTGAATTTCCTCATCAGCTATAGACGTGGTATGTTTGTGTCTCAGCTGGTCTGTCCTTACAGTGTTTCATAACTGGAACCTCCAACCTGCGAGAAACATCTCACTCATTGCAAATATCTCCAGCTGCTAACGAGATATTTATAGGTGGATGTGATATATATTTTTCAGGTAATTGATAAATTCCTATAAAGGTCACTTAACTTTCCCACCGCTTTTTCACTTCCACCATGGAGGATGTGTCTGTCGGTTGATTAGCAGAACAAGCTCAATTTCAAATACTCATCTCAAACATTGTGAAGGGATTTTGAGGAAATATGTATGAAGAGGTGCGTCCTGGTATGGAGAAGAGGTGATGACATTTGGAGGCAGAAGTTCAGGACCAAGGGAACTTTTTGCAGCCTTGATGGAGGTAATTTTAGGAATGTAAAGGAAGCATTTTTCTCAATCACTTGTTACGATCTTGGTTATTTGTAATTGCATGTTAATGCAGTGATTCATGGTGTTTGAGATGACAGCTCTCTCTCTCTCTCTCTCTGCTGCTTCCAGCCATGATGCCAGTGCCTCAGCCCACACCAAAATGTTGAGTATTATGTTAGTATTGAAGAAGGATTTTCGGTAATTGTGCCCTGAAATGTTTCGTGGGATTTTTTGGGGGGGATTTTTTGATTTATTTATTTTTTATACAAAAAACACTGTTTTTCAGACATAGCTGTTGGTCTGATTCCAGTTCAAAACTCTATGATGTAGCCTATATGTATAATATTTTACTCTCTAGTAACTCCACATTTAACTTGAGGAGTTCAATCAGAGCTTTCTCCTAGACCGGTACGTTTTCTCCATGATTGCAGTCATTCATTGAGGGGAACCCAGACCGTTACCCCCACAATGGAATCAAATAGTCGTTTTTATTAATGCTCTGAGTGGGCGCAATCACTCTGCGCCTCTAAACTGAACTTTCACTCCTATATTGAGATTTCTTCAGAGTTAATGACGGCCTCGGATTTCTGAATGAGGGAACAAACAAACAAACCAGCACAGCAAAACTAAAAATATTTTTACTTTATTTGATAACACCCCATATAATAAAAAATACTAGAAATAGAGGGAGGCTGTAATAATAATGACAATGATGCGTGTAGTTTAATTGGCTGATTGTGCGTGTATGGTGTTGATGTTTAGGTTTGATTAGCGCAACAACTATAATCCAAAGTATTCCTCTCATTTGTACAAATCAATAAAAGTAGAAGATTAATAGAATACCACTCAGCAGAATGAATACCTTCACCTTATCTATAAAGAATTTAGAGTGCAGACTTATCTGGTCGATCAAGATTTTCACAACACCGAAATTGCACACACTCATAGATATCAACTCCGTCTTTATATCACTCCCTAAGAGATTAAAGAAAAGTTATAAGAATGGCTCATTGGCCAAGGAAGTAAAATAAAAATCCTGGATCAACCTTTTTTATCTTAATCTGTACCAACCATGGGTTCTATTTTATTATTATTATTATTTTGAGCCGAAGAGCCATCCTCCCACAAAGCTGAAAAGATCTCTTTTAACTGTTTCTTGTGTAATCCTGCCAATGAAAGTTGATTGATGGTGTATTGATATCATAACTGGAGTTTTGGCTGCAGTCCTAAAGGATGGTTCCTTGAAGAACATAGGAATGCAAAGTTCTTTAATTTTCATGGTGCAGTGGGTAAAATGGAGTGGTTTTTGCCCTATGAAGATAGGGCTTCTGAAACCAAAGAGAGGTCAACTGCAGAGATAAAGCTCCCACTGTTGATATTAAAAGGTTTGTTGAAGAAAAATGTCTTTTATCAGGCGATTATACCCTAACAGAAAACGTAGTTATTAATGGTATATTCAATTTTTTTCAAAAAGATATCCCAGAAAAAACATTTTTATTATTCATTATTATTATTACTCACCAGGGGGACTTTTTTTAATTTACATAATTCAAAATTTATATGAGGGTTTCAATCAGGGGGATTGCTTGTCTGTGCTTGGGAGTGGGGTTTTTTCGGGAATTTACCTTCGCTGTTGGGACAACAACGAATGCCTAGTTAAATTTTTACTCGCATCACATTTTGATGTTAATTAAAATTGGTCAAAAATTGAAAATAAAATAAATGTTCAACTAGTATTGATATTATTGATATTAATTGGTAATTTTGGTACTTTGTTAAAGGAATTTTTGCATAATTCCTTGACTCTCGTATTGCTAGTATAACTTTTCCAACATCCACATGGCTTACGGCGTAGATTATGGGCTTCAGAATTGTGTCAGAATAGGTTTCCTACCAAAATCCTCCTATTTACTCATATTTAAGACTATTTGACTCGACAGGGTCTGGTTGTGAAGAGAAAGTCTATTTTGAAAAGAAAAACTCTGAATCCCATTAAATTGATCACTCCGTATGTCTTTAATTTTTTTTAAAGATTTCCTTGGCTCATTCCCTTCCAGATGATATTTTATGACTGTAATTACGTTTCCCTAATAACACGTTTGCTCCTCCAGCTCATCAACCTGCTTCATGATCCTGCCAAATGTGCTTTCCAAATCCTGCTGCACATATTTGATGTTGATACATCCCTCCGTGCCGTTATTCTCTCACCCTGTCTGCGCTGTTGGTCTGTCTGCTGAATCTCCAGAGGTGTCTTCTTCTCCCTGCTAGACAGACACCCATGGGCTCTGTTCTTTCGCCTGCTGCATCCAGTCTGCATTGCAGTGATGCACTATGGGACGGCGCTCCAGCTGCTCTTTTCCAGGCTGCTAGGTTGGGTTGAGTCTGGCTGCTGTAACAATTCGTTTAGACCTTTGTGTTTTTCACCCTTTTTTAAAAAAAAAACGTTTCGTGAGTTTTAACTCCCGCGGTGATCTTCAGAGGTTTTCTGAGGCCTGGTCTTGCCTTACTGAAGCATATTGCACCTTGTGTTTCCTTCATTTCTCCTTCCTGGCTTGTTAAAGTTTAAATTCCGCCGATAACTTTGAAGTGTTTGTCTGTTTTTCTTTTATTCTACGTGGAGATATTTGTTCTTGTACGCCTGCAGAGCAGATGTTTTTACAGGAGCCATGCTTTGCTCAGTTGTTTCCATGCGGCCAATTTTACACTCTTTTGGGTCAAGTCTCTGCAATAAGGAGAGTGCAGTGGAGTTTCTGTCAACCTCCTCATCCCAGGTTAATTACAAATTTCCAACACTGTGATGCAGTGTTGTGAAAAAGTATTTGACCCCCTCCTGGTTTCCTCTATTTTGGGTGTATTTCATACTACAGAGACATTATTTAACATGAAATAAAGGCGTAATGCGTTATCACAAAATTAAGTTGTGATTATACTTTTATCTATTGGGTATATGTTGAAAAAAATGTTTCCCTCCTTTTGAATCTATATCCCAAAAAAACTGCCAAACTGTATTTATAACTGGTTGCAGCTGGATTAGACGCACCCTATCCTGATTATAACCAGCCCTGTTCAATCACATCATCACTTCAATAAACATTTTTCAGAAGCAGGAATTTTGCAGGCCTCACTGGTAGCACACTATGCCAAACTCAGAAGAAATTCCACCAGAAATGAGGAAGAAGTTGATTGAAATCCAACAGTCTGAGTAGGATTACTACAGGACTCTGGGGCTTCACACATTCATAGACTCATAATCTACAAATGGAGAAGACTTGCACAAATAGTAAACCTTCCGAGAAGTTACCGATTTTTTAAAAGTCATCCAAAAGCACAACAAATGCTCATTCATGAAGATTCTAGGGATCCAAACTAAACTTCCGAGGAACTGCCGGTCTCTCTCACCTCAATATAGGTCAGAGTTCACGGCACAGGAGGAAAAATAGGATCCAAGGAAGAGTGGTGTGACGGAAGCCCCTGCTAACCCAGAAGAAAATGAATGCTCATCTTCTAACTGTTCTGGGGGTCATCTATGTGATGACCCTTAGTGCTTTTCAGAGGATATTGCCAAGTTGTGAGTCAAAACTGTTTGGAGGACAGCGGTCCCATTACATTTTGTGGAAGCCAGTAACATTATTTCACAAAAACGACATTTTGTCTACAGTTGAACAGGGAGGTGGCAGCGGATTGTTGTGGGGATGTTTAGCTGCCCAAGGGCTGGGACGACTTGCCATAATTGAGATAAACGTGAATTTTGCTCTTCACCACAAAATTCTCAAGGAGAATATCAGGTCATCTGTCTGTTAGTTGAAGCTCAAGCACAACTGGATCATGTGGCTAGACGATAATCCCGAGCAGAAGAGTGAGTCCATCTCTGAATGGTTTTAAAGGAATCAAATTAAAGACTTGAAGTCAACTTGTCGAAGTCTGGACCTGAACCCCATTAAGATGATGTCGTGGGAATCCATTCATGCTCACAGACACTCCAATATGGCTGGACAAAAAAGTTCTGCAACGAAGAGTGAGCCTATTGTCATCTATTACGATGTCAGGCACTGATCCGCAATCACAGTGTTTGTTTGGAGTGGTTCATTCTAAAGATGGCACAACCAGCTGTTAGGTTGAAGAGGGCAAATACTTTTTCACACTGCTGACTGATTTATTAGGTCACCTCTTTTCTCTAACTAAATGAAATTACACTTTAAAACTTCATTTTTTTTCTGTTAAACTGTGTTTGAGGATCCAGCAGTTTGGTGTGAGAAACACAAAAATAAACAAAACCAGGAGTGAGTCCAGTACTTTTTCAATGCACTGTATATACAATCCCACCGCCGGCTGCACCTCAGCCAGCCTTTCTTAGGCCCTGGGACCAGAGGAGGACAAAGGCAGGTAAATTGACAGTAGTCTGCAATCTTCTTGTCAAAGCAAAATGAGAAAGGAGATCCCCTGCCTTTAATCTGTGTATTGAGCCCTGCAGTAGCATTCTCTCCTACACCTTTCAAAAGCTCCATTGAAGTGGTTCCTGCTTCTCTGCCTTGCTCAGAGGTAGGTTGCTGGATCCCAACCATGTGTTCATCTGTCCTCTTCTCTCCTGTGCGATTCGCTGAGGTCGACCACTGTGCCCTTTAAATGACTGGTTACAGCGCTGTCCTAAATCACCCCGGAGATACAAAGTGGCTGGAAGATTCTTATTACTGTCATATTTGCCTCTAACCATTCAGGCAATCCACATTTATCAATTTATGAGGGTCCAACATGCTTGCCAATGTAAAGAGGAACATTGAAAATGTTTTATTGCAGTTCAAAGGGAGTTATTTGTCATTCGACAGTCACTTAACGGTCAGCCAACGCTGGTGAAGGGCCAGAAGTGGCCAGCTCTTTGCCAGTTTCTTTTCACACTCCCATCTTCTCTCCTAAAGTTTCCCGGTCTGGGGTTGACAGCCACGTGGACTACAATTTGCCTGGAATCAGAGTCACACTTTTCCCCCAAAGGCTTTTGGGTCTCATTCTTACCCAAGCTGAAGCTGCACCATCTGCTGTGCATGCAGAGGAGCCTTTGTTCCAACCAATAAGTTAACATTGGCAACAAGTGGAGTCCCTGCGGCATTGTGTGGTCTCTATCAAAGCTACTTCGGTCCATGTCAGATTAATTGACTGATGCTCTTTTACAATGAAGTATAAATATTCAAAATGAGATTCATACTCGCTGATAGTTTTTTCACAATAGCAATATGTTCCATAAAAAAATCGGGAGCGAGTTGTAAAGATGGATCGTTTGTTCTTCTGAGGGCCAGTTGTTCTCTGGTGGAATTATCTGTCATTAGATTAGCAGACTGCCTTCAGCATGCAAATGTTTGACAAAAGAAGGCAATAAAGAACCGAAACGCTCCAGGGACATCAGATCTAGGCCAGTGCTGCACAGGAGAATAATGGAACCAACTGCTCCACACTTTCTGAGATTGCAGAACCCATAAAGAATAAAACAATTAGTGTACCAAAACAGACTGGAAAGGCTTCTTTATACAAAAGACCTATGTTATGACTAACAATGCATTACTGTACATTTTTGAAGAAACTGCATCTTTACGCTATCTTTGCATTCATATTTGTGTGAAGCAAATGGTTTTCCGTTGGAAACGGTGATTGTCCCCTTTGGGTTGGGGATGATTTGCTGCCTCAAGCAAAGGGATTTTAAGTGCCTCGGTGTCTTGTTCTGGAGTGATGGGAAAATGGACTCGGAGATGGACAGGCTATTCAGTGGGGCATCAGCAGTAATGCAAGTGGTGTATCGGTCTGTTGTGGCTAAGAAAGAGTTGAGTCATAAGGTAACGCTCTCAATTTACCGGTCCATCTACGTTCCAACCCTCACCTACGGTCATTTGCTCTGGGTAGAGACTGAATGACAGTGATACCAGCGGCTGAAAGAGCTTCCTACAAAGGGTGACTGGACTCTGGTCTAAGGTGCATCAGACATTCGGAGGAAGTTCAGAGTGGAGCCGCTGATCCTTCATGTCAGTTGAGCCAGTCTGATCAGGAAACCTCCTGAAAAAATTGCATTATTTTCCAAAAATCACTTGGAATCAGTGCAAAATTCACTAGTAATTTTAATACCCGTATTGATATTTGAATGTAAATTATGTTCGAAAGTCTGCAAGGAATCAGCTTTAAGAAACAGAAAATCTGTTGTGACACTTTCAGATCTGTATTAAAGGTGCTCTGTGTCCCAGTTAATTAACTAACAAGACTAAAGTCAATTTAGAAATCTGAATTTTGCTATAGAGCAAAATTGCTTTGTAATCTCAAAAGCTTATTACATCAATATTGTCTCTCAAGGCAACATTTTGTACAAAATTGTGTTCTTGTTTATTGAGTCTTATCATGATAAACTCATTTTCACCTTACAGTGAAGTCAGACTGTAGAGACTTTTATGCCCCCACCACGGGCAGCAATCCTGTCCTTATTAAGAAAGAATCGCCTCTCCACATCTCCTCAAAGGCAGACAGAATTCCAAGAAATTCCAAAAGTGTTTCCTCGGAAAGGTTTACATCCCATTATTGCTTTCATCAATGCATAAGATCTATCGTTTTCGGCACGTTTGAACTTTGGTAATTTTCGTCTCAGTTTGCTTGTACTCTCTAATGATAGAGGTTATGGTATTTCCTCATCACCACATAATGAGTTTTCCAGTGGCGGGGGCATCTTTGTCTTTCAACACAAATATTCTAATCAGTACTTACTTTGAAACTACTTTCAGATTGTGCATTAACATATTTCAGTCAGACAAGACACGAGATGAATTGTTTATTGTTACAACAGCGGAACATAGCTGGCGTCTCTGCTCCATCCTCATCAGCTCCTGCCGATATGTTTATGTAGGAGTTTTGTGGAGTGATGCACAAACTCATGATCGCCCTAAACCGGAGCTAAAGGTTGGCCACTGGGCGGGTGGAACCTATGGGTTACCACTGGGTTGGTGTAACTATGGGTTGCTGTAGGGATGGTGGTGGTAGCCAAATTTGGGAGGATGTGTTTCATGACGAATGAGCAGAATGGGGCATTGTGTGAGTGAGAGAGAGAGAGAGAGACTGACCCATCTTCATCCATCCGCCTTGTGTCACCAAAAGTGTCGAAACCTAAAAGGCATAAGTTATAAAAGGAAGATATCGAAGTCCATTGTTGATGCTACATGGATTGTTTGATTGGAGATATACCAAAATATGTCGCGGGGATTCAAACTGATTCAACAGGCTAAAATTGAAGTTAATATTTAAAGAGAAAAAAAAAGAAATGCTAATAGTCAGCATGTTATACAGATCACATTCTTTCTATGTGTAGCTGATCATTTGTCATACTCTCCTCTTGTCTCCCTACAGTGCCCGGAAATTTGGGTTGCTTCAAAGACAGCGGTGACCCACCCACTCTGTCCGGCACCAGCGAGACCTCCAACAAACTCACCATCCAGAACTGTATTAGCTTCTGCAGGAAGCAGAGATACAAGGTGAGATTTGAACCAAAAAACCCAGTAACAAAAGCATTATTTATTAAGATGTAACTTGTGATTCTGGAAGAGGAAAAAACTTCAAAACTAAAGGATAAAAATCTTTCAAATCTAGGAAGTGCGTCTCTTATTCTGGCAGTTGTACTGGAAACCGTTTTTACTTAATTGCCCGTGTCATCTCTAAACTGGACACAAGCTGTCTTTCTGCAGGAGTCAAGTTTTTATGTAAATCATCAGCATTTAGCGACCATTTCCTGGCAGTTATTACCACAATATCCAGTCAGTCTATGCTGTCCTTGTTCAGCCATCAGGCTTCCTCTTTCAACCCAACCAGCGAATAAAAAATCACCACAGCAATCAAGGCTGAATGATAGAAATGGATGCTTATTAGTCGGCTGAGCACCTCCTCTTCAATGCATTTCCTCATCTCTGAATCTGGCGTGCCGTTGTCCAAGTTATAAACAATGCCAGGTGTTCGTTTCCTGTCTCAGCAGATCCAGTTCTGCTCCATCTGCATGACAGATACTGACAGTTACCTCCTACCCTCTCAAATCAGCAGATGTTACAGGATGTGCCGGCAGATCGGCATTGTCCGCTTATCCTTCCACTGTCTCTGTCTTTAATGCGAATGTGAACCATCAGCACTGATCCCATATGACGCTTTGACAAAGAGCGTGCCTGACAAGCTAAACAGAACTCCCGTGCTGGAGTTTTCACGTTGGTGTCGTTTAATCAGAAAGAATAAAGCAACTCGGACAGAGCTTGATAGACGTAGGCGATTGTGGAGGCTTGAGAAATTCCTGTTCCATGAGAAGAGACAGAAAGTGGCGATGATGCAGTACCTTCATTTGTGTAAATTCATTCAGGGCTTGAAAATTGGACAGTGGCGTCCCTTTGAATCAATGACAACAGCGCTTTTTAGAGCAAGCTGCTCGCGGTGGTGATGTCACAATGTGTGTACGTTTTTTTGATCGATTTTACTTCTGTGCCTTCATTCTTCACATGTTGTGTGTTTGAGAGGAGGCTTCCAATCAGGTGAGATGTTGAAGGCCTCTGTAATCATGATAGATGGATGGATGGACCATCTATAGCTAAATACAGACAGAAAGATAGATCTACTGACGGGTGGATGGATGGATGGATGGATAGATAGATAGATAGATAGAAAAGTTTGAATACTATAATAATTAGAAAATGCACACAACTAAGGAAAAGGTCCAGACTCCATAAGAACTAGTAATCAACTCCTTCACTCAAGAAGGAAAGAACACTACCTATGTAGGAATTATATAATAATATATATATATATATATATATATATAATAATAACATCTCAGGGCTCCACAGACGACTGACACATTTAAAAAAGGACTTAAAACTCTCCTTTTTAGCAGAATCTATAACCTTAATTAACATTGTTGGTTTTTGGTAAGGCTTTTATATAGTTATTATTTTATTTTTTATTGATGCTTTTATCTGCTTTTACTTTGTAGCACTTTGAGATTTGATCCAAATGTAAAGTGCATTATAAATTAAATGTATTATTATTATTATTATTATTATTAATGTGTTTTATTTCTCTGCACATAATTGTTGAGGATAGGACAGGAAAATCAGCAGCTCTTCATATTATTTAATTCACAGAATTTCCAAAATCCTCATGTTTCCTCCACACAGTTTATACTGTCAGTCTTTCAGTCTCCCTTAATATTTCCCTCACAGCAGCCGTTCTAAGCTCATTTATAACGAGTAGCATCATGGAAGAGCCAGCCAAAGTTTGTTTTGCATTACTGATGCACTGATTTGCATATCTCCTTTTGTGTTTTGCAGCTTGCCGGAATGGAGTCAGGATACGCCTGTTTCTGTGGTAACGAAGTGGACCCGCATGACCGCGGCGAGTCGCCCAACATGGAGTGTAACCATGTTTGCTTCGGCGACCACACCCAGCCCTGCGGTGGAGACGGCTGGGTCATCATCTTCGACAGTGAGTGGAACCTTTGTGATATTATTTGGAGAGCCAATACTACAAATTTTCATAGACAATTTCCAAAGTAGTTTGTGTTGTATTTCAATGCCGGCAGTTTGTTTAGACCCGAGGGGGAACGGTTCTCTCAAAGGCCTCACCATGTTAACACCTGTTATCAAATTGGTTTTGGTAAATTAGGATTCAGATCACTTCGGGGGGAAACAACGCAAACATTTTCTTGTCACCTAAAGCACTCTTTTTACTCATCCTTCCTGTTAAAACCTACAACACTACTTTATATTAAATACTTTACCTATGTTAAATGAATACCTGTTGACACTTTTTAATCGAGTATTGTCTATGCGTTTTAAGTTAATTATATGTTTTGAAAGAATGTAATTACTATTTAGCCAATCTTACAGTGTCTCCATAATAACCAATTGACTCAAGGCATTTTTCCATTGCTAATCAAATTAATATCTTGTATTGCAAGTAAAAAATTCTGTTAACCTCGCTGCAACTCATCAGTTTCATTTTTACCCAAATCCACATGAGGTCAACCATTGCTGTGACAATAAAGTCTGAGACAGCAGCCAGCTGTGCCCAGAGGAGTCTAACTGATAGTGTTTTTATGTATTGTTGACATTCTGGCTCAAACCCCATCCACTCATTAACGTCAGTATTTGGGTTTGATGAGGTAGGATATGAGAATTGTGCATCCGCCGCTCTGATGTCTGCACGCCAGGAGAAAAAATAAACCTCAATGGGTTTCAAAAAGTTCTGAAACTAAATGTCTCTCACCATTTCTATCTGTTTCCTCACTTGTCCTCACACACACAGCCCGAGTCGGGGCCTGCGGTGGAAATTATTCCTCTCCGTCAGGAGTGATCTACTCCCCTGACTTCCCAGACAAGTACGGGGCTGGTCGTGTTTGCTACTGGACTATCCAGATCCCTGGATCCTTCGCCATCCTCTTCAACTTCACCTTCTTTGACATTTCCGATCAGACGGACATGGTGGAGCTACTGGATGGCTACACTAACCAGGTGGTGGCACGCTTTGACTGGCGCAGCCGACCACGGGGCCTGGTGAACATCACGGGCGACTTCGTCATACTCTATTTCTACTCAGACCGCACCAACCAGGCCCAGGGATTTGCTCTGCTTTACCAAGGTGAGTTTTTTGCCCGCTTTTTTGTTTTGCTTTTTCTGATGCAAAATGGTCTAACAGTGTATCCTAAGAGGAAAGGTGTTGTAAAACATGTCAAAGCTGATGACAGGATATCACTTTCAATGATTGGTTAGACTTCTAGCCAATATCCTGAGCCACAGGGACTCATTCAAACACGGCGAGAATCACATTTGCATGATCAGGTGCGCGTTGCCTTGCATGCTCCATGGAGGTTTGCAGATCAGAGCTCTTCTAGCTCTAGTGTGGCAGTTGTCACACCGCTGCCAGGATCTTTTCTCTTTTAGTTTGCTGGTATTTCTGACACCCCCCGGTGATACTGCATATTCAAGCGATGTTTGTTTTTTCTAAAGACCCTCAGTCTTATCAAGCTGCAGCAGACTGCTCGGCTTCTCCAGTCATTCTTTCGTGAATGAACATCTAGTTTTACACCACCTTCCTGCAAAACACTGATACTATCCACCATGACTTCTGCTCGCCTGGTTTGCCTGCAGAAGAGCATCAAAACTAAAGCTAGCATTAGTTTTTCTCTGAAGATGTGTTATGTATTAGCACTTTGAGATTTGATCCAAATGTAAAGTGCATTATAAATTAAATGTATTATTATTATTATTATTATGTGTGGCATATAATAATAATAATAATAATACATTTAATTTATAATGCACTTTACATTTGGATCAAATCTCAAAGTGCTAAGTATATAGTATATAGTGAAAAAGTTCTTTCTGTTGTTCACATATTACATCTGAATGCACCAAAAAAGGATTTAATAGATAATTTGGAATATGGGAAGGGAGTGCTTCAGTGTAGGTGACATTCATGCTTGCAGATCACAACACAGTGAGGCAATCTGTCACTACTCCTTCCCATCTGCCTCCATTTTTAATCATTCTTCTCACAGAAAAAACTATGCTTGAAGGTGCTTGAAGGTCAAAATTATGCTTGAAGGTCAAAATCTTCTGAACTCTGATCCTTTCTGCTCCCATCGTGGTTCTTGTTTTGCACTAGATGAAGGAAGAAGAGAAGGAGTCTTGAGACGTGAAATAAGAAAAGGTCGCCCCCCTTAATATAAAAGAATGATGTAAAGACAAAAAGAGAGAAAGGTACAGAGAAAGAAAAAACAGAGTGGAGGAGACAGTGCTTAGAATAAATATCCAAAATCTCTGTCGTTCTCTGAGGGGCTGAAACAATCATTTCAGGATAAACTCTCTCAGATGATGAGGGCAGAGATGAACTTGGTTTGAAGCATTGTATTTTGTTCTCAAATGGGGAACATGTGGGAAGTTCTCATGTGGAAAGAGAAAACCGTCCCACGTTCTTGTAACGTTCAACCGCCATTCACACAGAGTGGAACAGGCCTGGATTGAATAGTGCATAGAAACATTGGATGGAGTTTTATTTCACCTCCGTGGAACGAGACGAGTGGTGGTTACCACTTTGTTTGAAATGTAGTTTGTAGTGTAGTTTATAACGCGACTGTCCATCCTCCTCATTGATGTTAAGTCAATGGGTAACAAGTCTATGCTGTTATCCCCAACAGTAAGGGGATATCCCCGAAAACTCTCCATTCCACTGTGTTGTACAGAGACCGACTGATTTATTATTATATTAAATCACAGTAAAATGTGACAATACTAGGTAGATCTCCTTGAGTCAAACTCCTGACACTAAAGTTGGACTAAATCAGACCAATGGTTAGGATGTTGTGTCCATAAAACGGGGGTTTCTCATCATCACTGGTCAGTGAAATATGAAATATTAGTGTAAAATCTCATATATACAAAATAGATCTCCTTGAGTAGATTCACATGCACCAAATTTGGATTGAATGGGACCAACAGTTGAACTTTTGGCAGCTCCAAACATTCCCAAAATAAATCCAGTTCTTCCTCGCCCTAAGGTCTTTGTGGGTATAAAATTTTAAAAATGATCCATGTAAAAGTTTTTCAGTTACAGTGTTAACACAAAGGATCCAAGGCAGTGGCGATGACCATTCCATGATATTTCAGACTATTCAGGGATAAAATGAGTATATATATAACTCCACAGGAGGCTGAGGAAATATAGAGATAGCTGTTGTTTCTTTGATTTGTTGGTTAACCGCTGGACATGAATAAATCCTCAATTATAATATATCATTCAAAAGTTGTTTTGCTCATAATGCATTTTTTACAAAGCGTGGCTTGTTGTGAGTTAGTTCCTGTGATTTAGAATTCTTCCCAACAGCCTCAAGTGTCTCTTGTTTACTGTTTGAGCTCTGAGGGTCCTAGTCAAGACGTGACTCAGAAAATGTTAGCCTCCTAAAGTTAGGACTGAATTATGTCTTCGTTTTTGGAGACGCTTCTACGCGGCTACTAGGGAGCTGCTTGCAGACTAAGAATGTTTCATGAGTGGGCCCTAAGCTTAATTGTGATTATGTTCATTTCATGTCAGGAATATATTGATTATTCTTGCTTCCTACACGCATATGAGCAACTTAATTTCAGAAATCTCATTTATAGTCTGCAGTGGGGGCGGCTGTAGCTCCGTGGGTAGATTGGTGGTCCTCCAGCCGTTGCTGTCCACATGTTATAGACTCCTATTGCAAGACCCCAGAGTCCAATCGGCCCCACAGAGGTTCTTCAGGGATGGGTCACATGCAGAGATCGAATTTCACAATTTCCGAGATATTTCCCTTTACCTAACTTAACTAGAACTTAATACACAGTAAAAAAACAAACCATAAAAGATACGAGTGAGAAACATAAACAACATGAAATAATTTGACGTTCTCCACTGTTTGTGAGAAGAAAAATATCTTGTGATTTAAAAACAATCCGGGCGCCTTTGTACAAAGAGATACTCCAAGTTATTTTCTGTACCATGAAATGCTTTTAATCTTTCTGAGATATTCCTCTGATAATAATGACGACTGTCTCAAAAGGCAGGAAGACATCGAGGCGTGAGAAAGCAAAATCAATTATCCCTTGTTTTATCATTGTTCCAGGGCCTTGGTGCTTACTGTGGTCACATTGTTACCAACTAATTCCTTGACCCTGGAAACCTCTTCCAAACGACATTTGTTTATCATAAGTAGTCTGTGTGTTATCCACCTATTTATCGTCTTTCCGTTCATGGATACATGAAGTTCGTTTGACTTTCATGTCATTATTTTTCACCTTATTGGCAAAGCTTTCAAAAAGGTCCAATCTCATAAAATGTGAACAAGGTGAAAGAGTAATCCAGAATCCACATCCACCAGATGTGCCCCCAAAAATACGTTTGTTATTTAAACAGTTTATGAAAGAAAATACAACGACATTGTTGTTCTGTTTATCACAGTTTTCCTTGAGTGGTCTTGCTTAAGCCCCAGCCCACAAACCCCGTCCATGGAGTCCAACCTGATTGTGTAGTAAACAACAAACAAGCAAAAACAAAACAAAATCAGACAAAAACAGAAAGAAAAATATAATTGAACTACGGTTACGGCAGCCCACAGTATAACTCTAAATGCTCGGACAGGCAGTCCAGCAAAACAACTAATTTAATCGACTCGGCCCAAGATATGTCGCTGAACAAAATTGCTTTGAAATTTCAAGATATGTTGCGGACAAACAAACAAACAGCACATGACCTCCACAAACTTTGTTGGCAGAGGTAATTGAAGCATTTCCCACACACACACACACACCCCCCCCCCCGGCCGCTGCGGCTCACACTCCTTATTAGTGAACACAATAAGAGCAGATGAGGCACATCTGCTGCTCGGGATTCTCCCACGCCTGCCCCTTGGCTTACGCTGCTGATCTCTGCTCATAAACCAGTTCTACACTCATTAAGATCAAATAATAACATGTAATGAGTAGATGGTAAAATTAGGTACTAAGTTCTAAACGTGGAGCAGCACAGAGGAGCAGCAGGTAGACATTGTCTCACAGCAGGAAGGTTCAGGGTTCAAATCCACCTCAGGCCTTTCTGTGTGGCGTTTGCGTTCTCTCAGGCTTCCTCCCTTGCTCCCAAAGCATGACGCATCGGTTAGTTGATCACTCTGAATTGTGAATGTGAGCATGAAGGGTTGTCTGTCTCTATGTGGCATCCTGTGTTGAATTGACAGTTGCCCCTCACCCATTCTCAGAAGGGACAAGCTCCCGCCCCCCGTGACCCTGAGCAGGATAAAGGCATTTACAGGATCTGCATAGATGGGTGTTAATTTTAAGGCCATGAGCATGGTAGATAACACAGAATAAAGAAATACGTATAATAAATATCAAACATTTTGTTGGCTTGCTTCAAGTGTAAATTACAATCTATTTAACAGAGATGTTAATTCTGCAATTTAAAACCTGTTGTGTTTGTAATATAAAAAACTTGACAGTTGTGGTTGCGGTTGTTAATAATCCAACACAAACCACTTCACAGAAAAAACCCTGTAAATTTGAGTTTGAAATTGAAACTGTTAAAATTTCGTTTCGGGGACGTCCATCCACTCACGATGGAGAACGGGTGATGTGCAGACATGAGCTAGTGGCTCCAAATCAATCAATGAGGCTCTATAGTGTCATAAAAAGTGGCAAGTTTACCTACAAATGAACAATATTTATATGTTAACACAGATATATGCTGATGTATATTTATGTGTTTGTATACATCTTTATCAATATATATATATATATATATATTTATATATATATATATATATATATATATATATATATAGATATATATATATATATATATATATATATATATATATATATATGTTTGTATCTTATA
>VRLP01002733.1:0-79953 GCA_009660295.1 Lophius piscatorius | reverse complement strand
TCATGTGTCGTAGCTTGTAGTAACAGAAAATGGAAATGCTCTCTTAAAGTAAATGAAATGTGAGTTTATAATTAGAGCAGTACATTTTAACACACCTCAGAGAGATATGACAGGATATAGAACAATACAACATGTGTTTGGTTGAGCTCAGTAGGTGTCCACAGACTGTTCACATGTTTCACCAGTGGGCTGCTGACAAGTTCTCTCCCTTCTCAGAGTGCTGGAGCAACACAAGCTGTCCAAGGAACAGTGGGAGGAGAGAATCCAGGTCTGGCACGAAGAGCATGGATCAATGCTGAAGTGAGTGAACGATGACTCCATGAATCTACCCTCCCTCTACAGCAAGACTGTCTGACGGTTTTAAGTAGAAATAAAACCTCCTGTCACTTAATAGTTAAACTCACAGTAATGATGCTGCCGCAGCCTCACCTGGTCTGGGAGGCGCTGCAGCTGTGATACCTGACTGGAGAAAGAAATCGAAGCTGATTCTGTTTGATCCTTTGATTTTACACTGTGAAAAGTCTGATGAAGAACAATATAAAGACATTTATTTGGATCTGGGTTGTTATGGCTTCCCTCATACTTTCATTTAGCCATATTTCTACTTCATAAAAAGCCTGCACATTTTCTTGTAGAGTCGCAAGCCTGTTTTTTAGAATGTACGGCGTAGAATGGTCAGATATTTGTGATATATTATAGCTGGTCTAGTTTTTAGGACCAGGAGGACGAGGAAGAAGAGGAAAATTATATTACAAATGTTTACAAGTGATGATTCACCTTGAAGCAGTGCGAGTGAATTCTTCCATGTTTCCATCTCTTGTGTTCACCTGAGCAGGGAAGAGGCCATGATTGAGTACCTGAAGATCGCTCAGGACCTGGAGATGTACGGCGTCAACTACTTCGACATCAAGAACACGAAGGGCACGGACCTGTGGTTGGGGGTTGACGCTCTGGGAATGAACATCTATGAGAAGCAGGACAAGTGAGTGACCGAATGGGTCATAGTTGTCAGACGGTAGGGCGACACAGCGGCCGTTGAACCCACTGTGTTCCCTTCTGTGGGTCAGGTTTAAAATAACATGTTTGACTGCGTGGCTGTTGTTTTGAAGAGGCCATTGACCTAATTTTCCTGATTGTACTACAACATGAACATGCAACGACTCACCGACCGTTTGCTCAGGGAAACCTTTGGAGGTGCAGTCCGTAAAATTTACTGGTATCTTAACAGTGAAGTTCCTAATTGCTACCTCAGCTCACTCCTCCCTATCCAATATTCTAAGGCCTTCAACTGTCAGAATGTTGTAATCTCTGTAAGCAGTTTATACGACTATGGCAAAAAAAGATTCTTAGTATAAAGATTAAAGGCTAATCATGAGTTTATTAAACCAGTAAAAAGCCCATTTCTGTGATAATATAAATGTAATAACATAGTAATAACAGTTTAATACAGGTATAATAAATAACACCATAATAACAGTTTAATACACGTATAACACCGAAAAATAGTTTATTAGGATAAAGATTAAAGCCATTTGGCTACTGGATACACTCCAGAACCTGATCACCCTAGAACGCTGCCTCAGGGGAGGATGTCTTAAAACAATTAAATAAATACACAATTAAGAATTAAATATAAAAATAAATAAATAAATAAAAATAAAGACAGAAAAGCCTTAAAATAAGAAAATACTCATAAAATTAAATAAAAGAAAAAAAGACTTAAAATAAAAATAAAGTCTTAAAATTTAAATAAATTAAAATAAAAAAGTCTTAAAAAAAATAAAATAAAACCTGTTGGTCTTGATTTGTGCAGCTGATGATGTGTCCTGAAAATGATAACATGTAAGTCATCTAATCCAAAGTAGATTCTTAAAAAAAGAAGTGTTATAGGGACAAAAGCAAACCAGCCAGTACATCGGACGTCGAGGGTCTACCCTATAAACCATGAATATAGAGGGTACCACCCTGATTACCCCAAAGACGTACATACTCTCCATTTCACCGCTCCAATCAGACTACCAACATCAATGTCAACCTTCCACAGCGACTGAAACATCAAGTCCTATTAGCACCACTCTGTAAAAATAAAGCTTACATGCGAGATAACCACATTTGTTTCACATCATGGTGGCACAAATCACAACTAACTAAGACCACCGTCTTTCCTCCCTGGGAATTAGTGGCAAGATCACGTAGGTGATACTGAACACAGATCTACGGGTGCTATTACCTGTGTCACTCAGTGTTTATTTTATAAACTAGCTCCACGACTATCTGGTGTATTTCCATAACCTTGGTGTCTACAGACAGGTAGGACCTAAAATGATTTATTTTCCCGGTCAGTTACACTCTAACTGTTACTTTGAGTGAGTAATCCTGGATTACATAATATTTCTGGGTTTTTTAGAAACAAAAGAGCTCTAACATCATTATATTACAAAAAGGAAAGGAAACAATCAAGAAATACGCTCAAAACCTTTTCTTAAATCTACCACATCAAATATGACAGGAATACCACAAAGTTTATGATATTCTACAGAGTTTTGGTTTTCAAAAGACCAAGAGGACTCTCATTTTTTTCCATTCCGGTCCAGGAGGACCATAAGGTGGCAGAAATTGCCTTTTTGCACCAGAGAAGTATTTTGGCTGTTAAAATAAAATGTTAATTTCCACTAGGGGGAGCTATACGCCCCTGAAATTCCAAGATAACCACATCCTTACATTTTACAGACTGCACCTTTAATGTGGTCATACTCTATTAAAGCAAAGCTCCCTACATGCTGTTGAATAACTCCTTTCTATTTCTCTCCTCTGTTTCCTTCAGGTTGTCTCCAAAGATCGGATTCCCCTGGAGCGAAATTAGGAACATTTCTTACAGTGAAAAGAAGTTTTTCATCAAGCCCATAGACAAGAAAGCCAGTGTGAGTACCGTAAACCCGACCCACATCTCCATTCTACCTGTGGGGATGAGCTTGATGTGAGCGCAGACTTTAAAAGAAGTATGAAAAGCTTTAAAGGAACAGTTCGCCCAATTCTCAAAGACTCATTCTCATCAGGAAATTACTCAGAAAATTAAATAGTTTTTAATTGTTATTATTACCAAACTGTCCCTGCAATGTTGTTTTCTTTCTTTCCTAGGATTTCGTATTCCTTGCCCCACACCTGCGAATCAACAAGCGCATCCTGAACCTGTGCCGGGGCAACCATGAGCAGTACATGCGCCGCCGCAAGCCAGACACCATCGAGATCCAGCAGATGAAGACTCAGGCCCAAGAGGAGAGGCTGCAGAAGAAGATGGAGAGGTACGGGCGTCAGGTTGGAGATCAGAGGTTCTGACTGGAGGCTGCGGTTAATCGGTGCCTCGCTGTGTGTGATCCGCAGGGATCGACTGGACAACGAGAAGAGAAAGAGGCAGAGCATTCAGAAGGAGAAGGAGGAAATGGAGAAGGAAAAGCAGGATCTGGTGATGAAGCTCTTCCAGTATGAAGAAACAACCAAGAGAGCAGAGAAAGGTGAGACGCGGATCCTGCAGAACAAACTTCGGTGGTCGTGTTGTGTCACACACTCATGAGACACAACTGAGGAATATAATTCTACCTTCAAAACTTTTGAGGTAGAATTATTGAGGCAGCTTTGGCATCAATTTAATGTGATCTACAACCTCCATTATGACATAAAGTGGATTTATTTACCTTTCTCACAGTGTCAACAAATCTTTATTTTTTTATTTTAGACAGATTGGCAGAGGGGGGAATTAATAGCAGAGCTTTTCTACAGGATTACATTAACTATTACACTAGTGTGACATTTAAAGAGCTTTGCTGCCCTCTTCTGTTTATATACTGGAACTACCAGGAAAATAATTAGACTGGGGTTTTTTTCACGTTCATCCAGTTTAAAATCGAATGTTTACATTTTCAAAATTATAGACATGAAACGCTTAAAAGTCATTAAAGGAATAGTTATTTTTTATGAATCATTTTTATTAGAACTTTTAGAATAAAGCTGAGATTAAAGTTAGACCCATGACTTTAGTCTCAAATTTCTAACTTTAATTACCATTTAGAAATAAAAATAATATCAATGTGGCCCTATGTGGAAATAATGTCATAAACAACAATCCAAAGAATCAACAGTGAACTTTTCATGACTCGATACATCTTAAATGGTGTAATCTAAGTCAGCAGAAGACTTTCAATCCCAAAAAGATTACAAATAAGTTAATTTAACGCTTTGGAAAGATTCTATCTTCATCAGAACCTTCCCTGTAGTGAGGTAGTTGCACAAGCTTGAACTTGTAAGCGGATATTGCCACTTCTTGTTGATCCCGTCGATGTCGGAGTCTTCAGCTGCCATGTTGATGAATGAGTGATTGATGAGTTTCAGTCGTCCGGAGAATGTCGCCGCATTATTTTGCGAAGATAAGTTATAAGTAGATAATAACTGAAATTAAACTTCATTTCCTGGTGAACTGTTCCTTTAAGTTAATGATTCTTGAATTTTCAAAAGGATTCCGTTACCCTGTGGCGTCAGAGGCGCCGTTTACACGACCACCATAGGAGCAAAAATAAAGACATGTTGGGCCATAGAGGTGATGCTGTGCTGTAAAACAGATACGAAACATTTGCATGGAGAAGATTATTTAACGTAGTTTATGAAGGCTTTGTGTTAAGATTAGTTTGCATGTTGTCATAAACTCAAACTTCAAAGAGTTAAAACTCTAAAAAGGTGCCTTTTTGTTTTAGTACTTGCAGAAAATCGGAAGTGAGAAATATTAATCACTGCTCGTGATTCAAGACTCACAAACAGACGCTGTTTTATTGTCAGGGTCGAAAAGCCCCCCCCACTCACATACATGCTTTATTTTATGTGTGTATAAATCCTCCAGGGACCAAATTGCAGCAGATATAAGCAATACGTTAATTTATCAGCGTGGAAAATACATCTTCCTACTTGTTCCCGCAGACCTCCAGGAGCAGCTGGAACGAGCCAGGAGGCTGGAGGAGGAGAGGAGGAGGGTGGAGCAGGAGGCGGCTCGGCTGGAAGCCGAGAGAATGGAGGCCATAATAGCCAAGGAGGAGCTGGCCAGGCAAGCTGAGGACCAAATAAGGAGCCAGGAGCAGCTGGTGAGTGTGAGCTGCAAGAAAAGCCAAAATTCTTCACGTGAGAAAGTTGTGACCGAAAAACATCTAAAGCTCCCACGTCCAGTTCAAACACACATTATGTCGTGTAATTGTAGTTTGAGTCAATGCATCCCTGTTTGGGAGGATTACCTGCAAGTCTGCTTCTCCTATGCTGCATGTCACTGGAAAACTCTTTGGAAAATGCAAACGTTCATTATCTTATCCTGGTTAAACAGTTATTTTTTTAACAATGAGCTTATTGGAGCTTTAAGGAATTACTTGACACACAAAAAAAGGAAAATTAATTCATTATCATTATGCAATTAAAGTCATTATCCACTCACCTCATGCTGATGGAAAAGCGGGGGAACTTTCTTGGATGGGCCAAAACATTTCTGGAGAGTTACAGAAAAAATAAGGTTAAAGAATTTACAGCAATGTAAATTCTTAAATTGTAAAAAAAAGAGCACAACCCAAAAGAATATTGATATAAAGAGATGTCGTACAGCTTGTAGTCAATCAATGTCTCCAGGAGAAAAGATACTATTCACAACGTTCATTAGTCAAAATTCTTTAAAGGTGCAGTCTGTAAAAAAATTTAGATGGAAGGTAATATTTATAATTATGTTTTCGTGTATAACCACCTTAAAATAAGACGTGCTTTCTTGACATTAGCTTGGAATAAGCTATCTATCTCTAGAGGGGGCGGGGCCTCTTCCATGGGGACCGCCATTATGCTCTGCCATATGTACAGTAGCCTCCTCGGGAGGAGAGAGGAAATCCTAGAATGACTGTCAATCCAATGGAGGATCTTATTTATTATTTAGCAGGAGAAAAAGACAGCAGAGTGAAAGACTTCACTGTCAAAGAAGGGAAAACATGGACACCTACCTCGTAAAGCCACTCGTGGATTACAATCTGTGGGTGAGAGGCGACCGGTCCAAAAGGATCACCTCATTGAATTTCTCTCCAGGGTTGGGCCGGCTCCCGACGAGGGCAGATTGGGCCCTGGTTCGGCCCGCCCTATGCATAAGTTTGATCCTTGGAGGCCAACATAGATTCTTGGATAGGGAGGGGTGAGCCGAGGTGTAATATATGTTGAAATCACTACTAGAAAACATTGTTATATCGTTTTATAACAACGTTCTAACATGTTCAAACATTGTTCTAACGTGTGAAAACATTGTTCTAACGTGTTATAACATTGTTATAACATTGTTCTAACGTGTTATAACAATGCACGTAAATATGTTTTTATGGGTGAGCCTCACTCAGACAGGGTGCATGCTAATGCTCGTAGCTTAGAGACTGCATTAATGATGATAGCTTAATAATAATTGTTCAAACCTCAGGGCTTCTGGAGAAGTGGATTACACAACACAGACTACGTGGAGTCATTTTATGTTTGTTTGCTTATCTTTGAAATGGCTTAAGCGTCTGTGTTCTTTATTTGTTTGTAATGTTGCAATGCCGTTTTCGTGGAAAGTTTACTGAACTACTATCAAACGTCACATTTTTGTCCACCCAGTCATAAAACGCCTGGGTGTCCTGATAATTGAGGTCAGTGAGCTAAACAGGTGTCTATTCTTGGACTTTATGGTGACACGGTTTGCCTCTCCTCCTGCAGACTGCAGAATTGGCTGAGTACAGCTCTAAGATCGCTCTGCTGGAGGAGGCAAAGAGAGCCAAGGAGGAGGAGGCTGAGTCATGGCACAGCAAGGTGAGTTTCCATCACACCATCACACCATCACACCACCCCAAGTCTCCGTCCAGTCTCCGTCCAGTCTCCGTCCAGTCTCCGTCCAGTCTCTGTACAGTCTCCGTCCATTCTCTGTCCAGTCTCTGTACAGTCTCCGTCCAGTCTCTGTCCAGTCTCTGTACAGTCTCTGTACAGTCTCCGTCCAGTCTCCGTCCAGTCTCCGTCCAGTCTCCGTCCAGTCTCAGGGATCACCTAGAAAGAGTTAGACCACGTTTACTAATCACCCTCACACCTGGTTGTTTTTGTTTTTGTTTTACTGGTACCTGTCCAATTTGTGATTTTTAAAAAAATTTCTAAATAGTTAATAAAGGGTTTATAACATATTGTTCTTGTTTGCTGATATAAGAGTTAATGTCTTTTTATACAAATAGAACTCCCTCTGCAGAAACCATAAACAGTCACTTAATGAATAAATAGGTTATTTAATGCAAAATTGTCATTAATGTAGTTAAAAACAACAACAACTACCACTATTACTACTACTACTACTACTACTACTACTACTACTACTACTAACTATAATAGTAATACAAGTAGTAATAATAATAGTACTAACTAGAAAATGTAATCTAACGAGAAAAATAATCTTTGCAACCTAGAGAGTTAATAAGCATTTAAAATGTACTTTTATTTGTACAACTACATTATAATGTGTCATAAACCTTTTATTATAGTTTCTTTACCGCTTTATAAATGTTGCTTAATGTGAGCATTACATTTAAATGGAGTCCTGCGGAGGACAAATATCCTATCCAGCTATATCGTGTGAGATAAGATCATGAAAAGTGAAGGTGAGAGTTTATTTTGCACAAAATATTGGTATTATTGATTCACCTTTCCTTTCTGCACAAAGGGGAGGAGTCACGGCACCACAACGTTTTGGACTTGCATGCTCCTCGTTTAGGACTTCTAGGTTCTGGGTGTCCAGTCATATAGTTAGAAGGGTTTGGACTGTCAGGCTGTAGGTAGATGGAGGGTGAGATTACTGGTTCCCTCTCTGCTACGATGCTCCTCCGCCTTCATTTAGCTGCTAATGCACCAACACTTCATTTATATGACATCTTAGCATTTAGACAAATACACTTTCAGGGTCCATTCGTCTGGAGGGAAGCCTCAAAACTCCAAAATCCTCCTTTGTCATTGTCCTTTCTCTGTGTCGGTCCGTGTCACACACCTTCTGTCGTTTTCCCTCTAAATCAATCTCAGTCGGCTTCTGACTGAGATTGTCTGAGGGGTAGGGCGCGAACAGGAAGTGAGTCATATCAATCATCATCAATCTGATGTACAAAGATCGACAGATATCGTTGAACTTTGTATTTTACTGTGTCAGCTTATTATCTCATAATTAAGATAGGACACCCATTAATGACGGTTCAGGTCAGTCAGGGTCGTAAAACCTCTGACCCTTGGACCTTATTCTAACATTTTAATCAGGAGGGATGAAGAATGAAGTTAAGATGAATGTTTATTCCTTCAGATGTTGTGTGATTATTAAGTCTGTCAGAAAGTCTTTGCTGCTCAGACTCTTCAGGGAGATTGTGATCGAAGAGTGTCTGCCCTGAGCAGCAGCAGAAATACCCGCCACTGCAGTCTGGATACTGGTGGTGGTGGCTGATGACCGGGTGGAGGTGGGGAGTTGGACGGCAAATGTAGGAGCTAGGGAATCCTATTTAACCGGCTTTGTTTACAGGAATAACTAAATCCATGAGATCATTCATTCTGATGCGTCAAAAATATCTGATGAGATGTTTTACGGGGTTTTCTGTCCTTCATCTGTAACATCTAGACAGTAGAAGCACTAAAATAAACCAAACCTCCCATCTTCATCCCAGGCTGTGGAGGTGGAGGAGAATCTTATAAAGACACAGGAGGAGCTGCAGTGTGTCATGAGCTCCGCCATTTCAGCTTCTGTCCTGGCTCCTGCCTGCTCCTCTTCCTCCTCCTCCTCCTCCTCTTCAGACAGCCAGAGCGACCACGAGGAGAATGGGGAAGAGAGCAGCGCCGAGCTGCAGATGCAGGAGATCAACAACCACGATGATGAGGAGGAGCGGCTCACTGAGACTGAGAAAAACGAGCGTCTGCAGAAAAAGCTTCAGGTGAGTTTAAAGTCAAAGATTGGAAAACATCCTACAGGGAAGAAAAAAACCCAAAAACCTATATATATATATATATATATATATATATATATATATATATATATATATATCACCAAACCATTTAAAAAAAGAATTTACTTAAAATAAAACACATTTGGGTCCTGCAGACACACACATATATGTGTTTTTGATAGATATATCTATATCTATATATCTATATCTATATATCTATATAGATCTAGCATGCCAGTGGTCGGAAGCATAACTTGTTCAACATCAACACCACAGAAGAAGATGATTTCTCACGCTGCAGCGGCTCTACCCAACAGAGTAAAACAAACAAACAAAAAACAAACGCAAACAAACCCAAATGGGCCGACATTGTGTGTGTTTTAGTTCTGCCTGCCTGTGGCTAAAGACCTAACAGCCCTGAGTGACATCACAGGATGTCATCGCTCTCACAAGAGTTGCGATCTGCAGGTTCTCCAAAATATTAAACTCTGGAGCCCCTTTTCAAAATTCTGTGTTTCCAAGCTCTCGCAAAACTCTGTTTGTGTGTTGACTAAAAGGCAAAAATGCAACATTATCTCCTTCCATCAAACTCTGGGAGAATTGAAGGGAGGCGAGGTCTTCGTTCGGTTGAAGGCCTGTCGTGTGATTGAAAAGAACACGATTACATAAATCCAATCAGCACCATTAAATGATCCCTCTTCAATGCCTCCAGATGATTTTTCCTCAACAATGAAACTCTCCTGTTTTGATTGTCAAGGATTCAATCATCAAGCTCTTTCATTATAGAGACATCATGTCGTCCAAAACCACATCCGTGTTTCGTTTTTGCAGTAGAAAAAACTCGATTAAATTTGATTTTGTATTTTTTCTTAAATTAAATGATATTCCTCAAAAACTGAACACTCTCACTGTGTACCGCTAAAAACCCAACGCAGTAAAGGAAAGGGATCTCAGCAGAGTTCATACCTCCAGCAAAGGTCAACTGTCCCTTTTTATTCACTTGACCCCTAATCCAAGTTCCAATTGAACAGGTGGGACAACAATGGCTGCCAACACGGATCGCTTAATGTTAAAAAAAAGTTTAAAAAAAAAGAGAAAATCAAGGAAATCATGACTTCTCCGCTTTATCTAGAGTTACTCTGACAAGCAGTGGTTTAGGCATCCCTGTTCCCAGAATACCACACATCAGTGTTTTCTGACGGGCCGCCATGTGAGAGGCGGTAAGAGGGCGAGTGGGCGAGAACCTCATGACGTCAGCGTTCATCAGAACCAGTCAACAAACATACAGAGATAAATCCATCCTAGTCTAACTGAGTTCTTTCCCTCCTCAGACCCTGAGCTCAGAGCTGGAGAAAGCCCGAGACGAGGAGAAGAGAACCCAGAACGACCTGCTGCACGATCAGAACGTCAGGGCGGGTCGCGACAAGTACAAGACCCTACGTCAGATCCGTCAAGGCAACACCAAGCAGAGGATCGATGAGTTCGAGGCCTTGTAGAAACCTCGGAGACCGGACCTGCGCCTCATGAGGAGGGTTCTGCTCCGTCATAGATGTAATCACAGCCCCACCTGATTTTAAAGACCCAATATTTGTAATAATAATCCCCCCACAAGAGTTTTATTTTGTCAAGTTTTACCTTTTGCTTGGAAGCTTTTTATTTCTTCATAGCGCTGAGAAATCTCCAGTTTGCTTTTTAATCCCATTAAAAAAGTAAAACCCAGTTTACTGCAAAAAAATTAACTATCAAAGAACTTGGCTTTGCAGTGTTACTATCCACTGTTAATATATATTTTTTCCAACTGTGTAAGAAATAATCAACATATGTTGCTTAAACCCATCACATTTGTTCATGAAAAACTAAACAACTGTATAAAAAAATGTAAAAAAAACAAAGAAAAAAAGAACCCCGACATGAAACAAAGACTCACCACAAATCCTGACATTTGTCTGGCTTTTTTTTTTCTTTTTTTGGAACAAATGACTTAAAATGATAAATTGAAACTGTTGTCCGTTCATTTTCTATTGAGCATTAAAACTTCAAGTCTTCTGCTGTGTTCAGATGTTGTCTCAGATCTTTAAAGGGGCGGTGTGTAACATTTAGTGCCCCCTAGTGGTGTACTTCCAGATTGCGACTTCAACAAGTACTCAGTTCTTTACCCAGGGACGGGTCGAGATCCGGGCGGGTGACGCTGTAAAGCTGGCAGCTCCAGCGCTGGATCCTCCCGCACTCTGCAGCCACCCCTGAACTCATCAAGCCCTCACATGCTGAGTTGAAACCCCCGAGAGAACAGACCCCGCTGGTTTGTGTCCTCATGTTTCCCCTTCTTGCACAGCAGAGTTTCACGCTCTAGCTTTTTCACGTGCCGCATTCTAATAATTTGTCAAAACTTGTATTGTCGGTTGAGACGGGGGCTACTTCACTTTTCTTCATCATCATTGGGTTTTTTTTGGTTTTAAAGAGGAAGCGGTTCCTCCTCATCATTCTGCCACTTCATTCGGAAAATGTGAGCCGGTGTTCAGTTTGTCTTTTCTAGTCTGCTGTACAAACAAACATGGCGGCACAACATGGCGGTCTGGATGAAAGACCCAGCCCCCCCACCGGAGATATAAAGGGATTATTCTTAGATAATGTTGAAGAAAACATTTACATGTTCATCTGATTACACACCACCGAAAACGGATTAGCAATGTTTTCAATTTTACAGACTGCTCCTTTAAATAATACAGTGTATAGAATCATGATAGCAGGACTATAAATTGAAGAATTAAAGGGTCAGGGTCTGTTGGGTCAGGGTGGAGGCACGATGGCCCTTCTGGGTAGTTTCTTTAGTTTCTTGAAACAGAAGCTGTATTTGAATAATTCCTGCCGAGGGTGAAAAGGATGTGACTCTTCAATATTGACTCTGGGAAAAGGAGGCTTATCATTGGGTTGCTAGACAACTTGTGAAGCCAGTAGAGCTCGTCTGTTTAAATAGCTGCTGGGTAAATATTTTATCCGTCAATGAACACAGGGATCACACTTCGTCCGATGTGATGTTTGACAACTACCTGCTGGAGCACCTCTGCAGAACATTGAGGACGGGGGAGAAATATGAAGCTTTACTTTTGGGCTTTCACGAAGAGAGCTGTTGGTTTTTGCTGGGCGCGCGCGCAGAAATCTTCCCTCCAGGTGCGCGCGTGATTCTCCAGTCAGTGGGATTACCCGGCACGGAGTCTAAATATAAGTCTCTGACAAATATTCCAAATCCAGGAGCAACCCAACTGTGATGTGGGGGTGGTGCTGAGAGAACAGCTCCGTCTCCAGAGTCCCCCCCCCCACCCTCCTCCCCCACTCCTCTGCTGGATCCGGAGTCCGTCAGGAGGAGGACGCACAGAGTCTGAGCGCCTTCTTCACATCCAGGACCATGAAGAGACAAAACGCCCGGACTCTGGCCCTCATCATCAGCATCCTCACCTACCTGGTGGTCGGCGCGGCTGTGTTCGAGACCCTGGAGTCCAAACAGGAGAAGAGCCACAAGCGGAAGCTCGACGCCAGAAAGTACGAACTAATGCGTAAATACAATCTGAGCAAAGAGAACTTCGAGGAGCTGGAGAACGTCGTCTCGCAGCTCAAACCTCACAAAGCAGGGGTCCAGTGGAAATTTGCCGGCTCCTTTTACTTCGCCATCACTGTGATCACGACTATAGGTGAGCAGCTTCTACTTCATTAACACGATTAAGAGGTCCACCAGGGTCGCCCCTGGCCCCCCCCTCATTATTATGACAGAGTACAGAGATCATGAAGTCACGTGATGAAGACGATAGAGTCACAATTACAAGAAACGTCATAGTATTATGGAAATACATTTGAAATATCACTACGAAGAAGTTGATATTTTTATATTTGTATTATGAGGATAAGACAGCCGCTACAAGAATAAAGTTTTTACCATTTGAATTTGAATTTTACTTATATTTTCAAAGTTATCATAACAACAAGCTCCAAATATTATGACAATAGATTTAAAGTTTTAACTAGAAAGAAGTAGACATTTTTATATTTAATATAAGGACAATACAGTAAAAGTGAGAAACTTACTTATATTTTAAAAGTTATCGTTAAAAGAAAAGTCAGAATATTTAAATTTATAACTAGATAGAAGTTCAAATTCATATATTTATAATATTTTGAGGATGAAGTCGATACTTACGTGGAAATGGTCAGAATATTATGAGACTAAAGTTACTATTATGATGGAAAAGGTTATAACATTACAAGAATAAAGTTGGAACAATGAGGTGTGACAACATAACTAATGTTTTTTAAGTTATAGTACCAAAAAAGGCATAATATTATAAGGGGGAAAAAAAAGTTTACTTCAAACGTCATAATATTACGAGAATAAAGTCAAAATATTGCGACACTGAAGTTGTAATTAAGAACAGACATAATATTATCAGAATAAATTCATAATCATAAGGGAAAGGTCAGAATTTTACAAGGAATAAAGGAATAACTGTGAAAAAAAAAGTCCAATATTATGGGGAAAGAAGGCGCAATTTGAGCGGAAAAGGGGATTAAGAGAAAAAAGGCATTTTCATGAGAAACAAGTAACAGTATTATAATAAATAAGAAATGATTAGAAGGGAATTTGATATTAGGAAAATAGAGTTGTAAGATTGCCAGAATGTTATAATTATGAAAATTGAGAATATTAAAAGATTGAAGTTGTAATAACAGAGAAAATGATAAAACTTAAGAACAATAAAGTGAGTATTTCAATTAAAATGTGATAATATTAAGAGAATGATGTTTTGATTTAGTCAGAACCTCCACGGTTCTCTGCCGGGAAACGATGGAATGTCCTCTTTGGCTTGGGGGAGAATTGCTTTTCTTGCTTTCTTAAGCAAAGGAGTTTAAATATCTTTGTGTATAGATCTCAAGTGATGGAGAAATGGACCAGGAGCTGGACAGGTGGTTCCGTGTGAAATCAGCAGTAACTTGGGTGTATTTGGGTTCTATTGGTCTGTTGTGGTGAAGAAAGAGCTGAGTCGTAGGGTTAAGCTCTCCATTTTCCAGTCCATCTTTTTTCCCACCTTCACATTTGGTCCTGAGCTCTGGGTAGATGAAGAAAGAATGAGGTCAAGGATACAAGCAGATGAAATGATCTTCCTTCGTAGGGTGACTGGGCTCAACCTCAGAGATAAGGTGAGGACCTCGTTCTTTCTGTCACTACCCAGAGCTCATGAACATAAGTGATGGTTGGAACGAAGATGGACCGATACGACTCCGCTCTTTCTTCAACACAACAGACCGATACAACCGGTAGACAACCATGACCTCAGATCAGGAGGTTCTGATTGTCATACCGGCCGCTTCAAACTCAGCTGCAAACCCATCCAGTCCATCCTGGAGGTCACGGACTGATGAAGTCAACAGGACCACATCATCTGCAAACAGCAGAGATTCAATTCTTAGCTCCCCAAACCAGACACTGTCCTCACCTGGACTCGGCCTTGAGATTCTGTCCATGAATATGAAGAACAGAATCAGCGACACGGGTGTCCAACGTTCGCTGACAACGTGTCTGACTTCCGAGTTTACGTACATGACACCCCTGATTTTATTCTTCTAATCTTCTGGAATATCTAGACTATCTAGAAGAATATATTATTTTTCTGTATTACTATAAATTTATTATCATAATAATATGACTATTATCGTCATATTAAGTCTTTATTCCTATATTAATATGACTATTTCCGACTCATGATAAGATGACTTCATTTTTATATTATGACTTCATTTTTATATTATGACTTTATTTTTATATTATGACTTTATTTTTGTATTACTGTGGTATTTATTATATCATAATATTGTGACTTTTTTTTAATTCCCATATCATAAATTAATTCCGATAATATTATGACTTAGATCTTGTATTTTTATGACTTTATTATTACAAAATAATCCCTTTTTTCTGTATTTCTTTGACCTTATTCCCATAATAATATAAATGTATTCCCATAATATTATGGCTTAATGGTGATATTATTCTGACTTCAGTCTTGCATTACTACGGCTTTATATTTTTATTACTATGACTTTATTCTCATAATATTAGTGAAATATTAATTATGTTTGAGTCACAAAGCTAAAAATCTGTATTTTGTTGAGTTTTTTCCCCAAAAAACTAAATACTGCATGTGAATATTGGGTTTTTTTCTCCAAACCTTTAAAGGCTCTTTAATCCTTTTAAATTTTCTGTATTTGGGTTGTGAGAACTGTTCTCACAACCCAAATATAGAAAATTATTATTCATGTTTTTGCTCAACTTGTGCTTCTAGCCAAATTTAGAGACTTTCACTTTCATCTACAAATGTCAGCCTACTCTCATTCCCCAGAGCTACAAATACCATCGTATATCCATTCACACAAGAACTTCTACAGTTTGATTTTCCTCCAATGGATACACATTATAATATTTATTATAATAATAGTAATAATAATAATAAATCAGGAGGGGCTCCCACACAACAATTCCCCCCAAAAGTCCAGGGGAAACTAATTGGACTCTACTTTTATAGAACCTGTTTATTTAGTCTGCTTGACCAGCGCCGGATTCACCCTCTCACAAAAAATTGGGCTACCATGCAAGATTCCACCTGCTCATCCGGAGCAATAACCATTCACACCGTCAGGTCAAGTCAATTCTATTTGTGCAGCCCAAAATCACAAATCACAATTTGCCTGGATGGGCTTCCCAATCTGTACACGACGAAACATCCTCTGGTCTTAATCCCCTCGGTCCAGTTAAGGAACGACTCCCCAAAAGACCCTCTAGACAGGTGAAAAAAGGGAAGAAATCTGTGGAGGAGACACAGAGGAGTGAACCTCCTCCAGATGTTGCGTGTAGAGAGCAGATCAACAAAAATAAACACATTGTATAAAGTTCTAGCGATGATGGTTGTATGTGGTGATGTATTACAACACATACAGTAGTACTGGTAATACAACATACATATACAATGGTAGTGTTGGCACTAAGTACTGGATATGTGATAATTGGTGATCATCATTCACGTACCTGGGCTACCAATTCCCAGGAGGAAGCAGTAACTTGCTCAATGACCCTTTGACATTCAGTAGAGTCTTCTTCACTGCCCTCCCGAGTCGGATGTGGGGAATTCGTACTCCTACTGTGACCTTCAGTGGTTGTGATAGTCCTTTCTCAGGCCCTTTGTCTGTTAATTGGACCCTGATTCCCCATCACCCGTGGGCACCATGATAGGCGGAGAAAGTACCGTTGATAATCGAGACCACCGCAAGGGCCATCTAGAGGTTATCTGGACTCACCAAGGTGTCCTTGGCGCCCCGCTGGGCCGCCCCGCTGGGCCGCCCCGCTGGGCCGCCCCGCTTGGGTTTTGGGTCTGATGAATGCATGCGTCCCAGGAGGTCAGCGCTGGTTTGCAGGTTTATACTCCAGAATTGCCAAAGTTGTCCAAGTCACAGAAAAACAATCTAATTAGATTATATCACTACAGAGAATAAGGATCACTCACTCTCTCTCTTCATGCACGCTCTAGCTCGCTTGACCACTGCTGCGTATGTCTACTTCTGGTTTCAAAAACAACATGAGTTGTTAGTGAGTTTATAAATGCACTGAATAATTATCCTAACATACACGGAACCCAAAGCCACGACAATCAGTCGATTCCTCCACATAACGAGAAAACACAGTCGCTTTATTGTTATTATCTTAATGTTCATCAGAGATCAGGAGCCTCATGGCTGAAGGAGCTGATTTACGAAAAACCTTTACTTCAGCTCTGGGTTCTGGGTTCTGGGTTCTGTGTACAGTATGATTAAAGGATTCTTCTGAGTCACACCATCTAGAAGTTAAGTATCATATGAGAAGTGTTTGTATTATATGCGTTCTGTTCTCTACAGGAAGCATCAAAAAAGCGAGTCGGGGGGGGTTTCACTTTTAAGTGTCTTTTGTTGAAGTTCCGTTGTGTTGTTGCTTTTTAGTGCATGTGTTGTCATGTTGATGACTTTCTTCATTTGCTTGTGTTTTGTGTATTTGCTTGTGTTTTGTGTGTTTGCTTGTGTTTTCTTAAGTTGCAGCGCCTTTTGTACCGTAGTTTTGAGTTATTCAGTGGTCCAAAGTTATTGGACACATCCATACATACACACAGATACACACATACAGAAACACACACACCCATACACAAATACAGACACACTCACATACATATATATACACACACATAAACACATTTACAGAAACAAACATACACACACATACACACATATAGATACACTAATACAGACACACACATACACACGCACATACACACAAACACATACACACAGACACACATATATATATACACACACAAACATACAAACAGACACACACACATTCACATACACACACATACACACACACACACAGATACACACATACAGACACACTCACACATACAGACACTCACACATACATATATATATGCACACACACACACATACAGACACAAACATACATACACAAACATACACACAAACATGCACATATACACACACATGCACGTACACACACATATACACACATACAGACACACGTACACATTCACATATATACACTCACACATACAGACACACACACATACATACATATATATATATATATATATATATACACGCACACACACACACACATACAGACACACATACACATATATACACTCACACATACATATATATATACACACACACGCACATACAGACACACACACATACAACTACACACACATACAGACACTCACACATACATATATATATATATATATATATATATATATATATATATATACCCACATACAGACACAAACATACACACACACACATACAGACACTCACACATACATATATATATATATATATATATATATATATATATACACACACACATACAGACACAAACATACACACACACACATACAGACACAAACGTACACACACACACATACAGACACAAACATACACACACACATGCAGGTATCTGCACTGGGCAGCAGCAGGTATATCATAAAAATATAAAATGGGTGGAGAGATCTACAGCAGTAAAATGATTGGCTAATGACGAAGGTGTCACTGTGAGATTGGACGGTGTTGAAGGAGATAATTACGACTGAAAATTCATGAAAGCAACGGGGATAGTCTTTCTGACTGGTACGTCACAAGATCTTCATCACATCTTTGTCCTGTCCCGTTCAATTAAAGGGGCAGTCTGTTAAAACTAGGGGCATCTAGTAGCGTTGCAACTTATATCACTCCTCAGCTCGCCCCTCCCTATCAAGAATCTACGGTGGTCTTCAAGTGCTTAAAATGTCATCAAGCAGCCTGTCAAATGCTTAAAATATTAAAATTGTCATAGTGAGTCAATGTCAGAGAGTAAAGTGGGACACAAAACACAGAGTTTTTAAAGGTTTATTCGTACTTAAGCGATGGTGGAGGTAACAAAAGCATAGATCAGAGGGTCTGACTGAGTGGGTGGGCAGCTTGGTGAAGATGGCTGAGCACACAAATACAAACTTGGTTTGGTAAATTTGGTATGAAATGGCAAAGAATGTGAGTTTGGACTGGGGTTAAAGTGTGTTTCTGCCACCTTGAGTCAAGCCCCGCCCTGATACTCACAACCACACAAGTAACAGACACGGAGCAGGGCGGGAGAGAGAGGAGCAGAGAGATGAAGATACGGCCACATGATCTGTCTTCTTAAAGGTGCAGTCCTTAGGGGGTATCGTTTTAATAGAATGGAATATAATGTAACGTTTGTAACCAAGGACCCCTTCCACTGAAGCCGCCATGAGGCGCTGTCATGTTTGTATAGCAGCCGGGATGGTTTCCACCATTGAAGGCCTTCTCCCTGGTAATAGTTGGCCCCTACTTTTCGCATTTCCTCCAAGCAACACGGCCAGCTTTTGGTCACCTTGGAGTGGCTGAGAAAAGCCATCTGGCGAGATCCATAAGTGCGGGAGTGTGCTGCAAAGCTACCGATAGCGCAGCGAGACACCTTCGCCACCTTCGCCACCTTCGCCACAACATGAAGCTCGATGGCTCCCCTGGAAAGATGACCTCTCTGTAGGGGAGAGGGCCGTGTGACCATTCCTACATCATGTTGCCTTCCCTCGCCATTTAAGCTTAACTCCCTGGCTGGACTATGCGGACCCTACTAGTTTACCTCTCAACGGTTTCATTAATTGGGTCTTTTTTACTTTGAGGTTTCACTCTGCAGTGCTTTTTCCTCTGCCAAACGCAAAGTATGATCCTCTATTTGAGATTGGCCCCCCAACGCGACTGTTAACACTACCACAATGTGGAGCGCATAATAAAATTAACTATCTTACCTTCAAAAAAACAACAAAGTACAATTTCTAAATGTATCAACCTAAAGGCGCCTCATCACATGAAAGGATACTTACCGTAGATTCTCAGATAGGGAGGGGTGAGCTGAGGCGCGGTATAGGTTGTAATCTGTAATCTAGAACTCGACCCCTAGATACCACTAAAATTCTGCACACTACACCTTTAAGGGGACATTCGAATATCAGCAATTAGGGTATAATTAGGGTAATATAGCTATTTTTTTCTTAAGAGTTATACAAGGAAATAAAGTATGACGTGAGGGAGTACAGAGCTGGAGGCTAGGTTATTCTAGCTTAGTATAAACGCTAAAACAAGGGGCACAGAACTAGCTTAGCTCTATCCTAAATTCAAAAATCTAACTCACATGTCCTTCAAAGCCTATTATAGGAATAAATAAACACAATTTAAATCTTCAAATGGGTTCCCTGGGGACATTTGGTTTTGAGATTGGTTCTTGACATTTCATGCGACTGGTTACATCATGACACCTTTGGAAAAACTATCAAATTATACAGTTGCGCGTGAAAAGATTTTTTTTTCTCTACCATTAAAAAGGATTGATCAAATAGTTTGACATTATCCGAGTTCGATAAGATTATCTCTATGTCTGTCTGTCTGCGCTAGCATACAATTATCTTAATAACATCCACAAAATCACATCCACAAAATTCTACATACTGCACCTTTAAGCTACTAAAACCAGAACCGTAACCAAACAACATTCACCTTTGGATTTATAATCAAGGTGAAGAAATCTAAAAACTCTCCGTTGACAATAACGTGGGAGTTTTTAGTTTTCTACCCAACATTGAGGACAAGCAGAGAGCTGATTTCTATTAGCGGGGATTTGTGGGTATGTGCGTCATTTTCCTGTGGATTAAAGCATCGTGTGTCTTCTCCTTCAGGTTACGGCCATGCTGCGCCCAGCACCGACTCAGGGAAAGTGTTCTGCATGTTCTACGCCCTCCTGGGGATCCCGCTCACCCTGGTCATGTTCCAGAGCCTGGGTGAGCGGATCAACATGTTCGTCAGGTACCTGCTGCACCAGGCTAAGAAAGGCTTCGGAATGCGTCACTCCGAAGTCTCCATGGCGAACATGGTGACTGTGGGCTTCTTCTCCTGCATGAGCACGCTGTGCGTGGGGGCGGTGGCGTTCTCCCAGTGCGAGGGCTGGAGTTTCCTCCACGCCTTTTACTACTGCTTCATCACGCTCACCACCATCGGGTTTGGAGACTACGTGGCCCTGCAGAGGGACGACGCGCTGCAGAATGAGCCTCGCTATGTGCTGTTCTGCTTCGTGTACATCCTGGCGGGCTTGACGGTGATCGGGGCGTTCCTTAACCTGGTGGTGCTTCGCTTCCTGACCATGAACGCCGAGGATGAGCGGAGGGACGCCAAGCAGAGGGCCTTCATGTCCGTCAACAGTCCCAAAGGAGAGGTGGCTCATCTACTGCCGGCGTCGGCCTCGACTTCCTCCACACCCGTGGCCGATGACGCCACAAAGACGAAAGATTGCAAAGGTGTCTACACAGAAGTGCTGCATTTCCAGACTATATGCTCCTGCTTGTGGTACAGGAGCAAGGAGAAGCTCCGGGGCTCCACCCCTCAGGAGCTGACCTTCTCGGATGCCTACCTGCAGCAGGGCAGGAACAGTCCCTCCTACACGGAGCCTTTATCTACGGGCTGCGTTTGCAGTCCGCGTCAGTGTTCAAGCATAAGCTCCATAAGAACGGGTCTACACATCCTCTCGCCCTTCAGGGTGTTCAAGAGACGCAGCTCCGTGTAGCAGCAGCTTTTTCAGCGCAGCACAAAGCGAGCCAAACCGACGACAGACGCTTGGCAAAGACACGAGGGCAAGTAGATGTTTGTGGGGCCACCACACCTGCAAACCACACAGAAGGAGTGAGGCACAAGGAGTGAGCCCAAAACTTCAAACTCTTACTTTGAGGAAGCCCAAAACTGAAATGTCTTGACTTCCGCGTGGCGTGAAGGATATAATCTAGGTCAGTGCACATGAACATGCCACAGTGCATGTGATGTAAAGTTTGCACAATGAACAGCTGCTGCACCGGCTGATGGGAGGAGGCGTAAATAAAAGGTGTAAATAGCGGAGGCCTGGAAAAGCGCTGAGGTAAATGTTTGGTTCTGGCTAAGGATCTCAGAGACGATGAATCTACTCTCATAAAAGTTGCCTTATGTTATCTTGAAATAGAACTGTATCAAAGCTGTCTAACACACACACACGCACACACACACACACACACACACACGCACACACACACACACAGTTGTAACTGAGTGACTCACTCCGTGTGTTGTTGGTATCTACGGCGCCAGAGAGTGGCGAACGAACTCCAACCATCATTTTGACAACATGCTTATGCTACAAAAACCATAAAACACAACTCATTAAGAAAAACGATCTGCAAAAGCCACAAGGCATCGTAAGTGTTCACGAAGAACACGTAAAAGCCCCAACCGAGCATTTTTATTGCTTCTTTCAGTGAATGAAACAGATAAAACACACAAACATTTCATGATGTTCTCATTAGCCGTTGTCGCTTCGCTTAACTTCCTGGTCGCGTGGTCATTAGACTCAGAATAAAACTTCAATCAACATCGCAAAAACATCAAATAAAGTTAATAATAGCCCTAACATGCACAGAACCCAAAGCTGCAGTAAACAAGGTGTGTTATACTTGCTGAAGAAAACTCTCAACCACCATCGCGCGGACTGACTTCAGTTGTCGCCGTGGCAACGCGAACACAACGATCAGAATGTCTCCAACAAAAGCTCTTAAAATGTCTGGTAAAGGGTTTTCCGCATGTATATAATATTCCCTGTTTACTGTAGCTTCGGGTCCTGTGCATGTTAGGGTTGGAATTAACTTTATTTGTTGCTTTCACGACCTTGATTTAAGTTTCAGTCTTAGTCACATGACTGAATGACCCGGAAACTAAGCAAAGCTACCCCGGCTAGTGAAAATACTACGACACGTTTGTGTATTATATCCGTTTCATTCACTAGATGACGTCACTGTTGAGTGTACTTCGTAAACGCTTCCGTTGTCTGGCGGCCTTTGCAGATGGTTTTTCTTCATGTGTTGTGGTTTTTGCAGATGTTTTTTTTATGTGTTGTGGTTTTTGCAGATGGTTTTTCTTCATGTGTTGTGGTTTTTGCAGATGTTTTTTTTATGTGTTGTGGTTTTTGCAGATGTTTTTTTTATGTATTGTGGTTTTTGCAGATGTTTTTTTTTATGTGTTGTGGTTTTTGCAGATGTTTTTTTTTATGTGTTGTGGTTTTTGCAGATGGTTTTTTTGTATGTGTTGTGGTTTTTGCAGCGTGTGCATGTTGTCAAACTGATGGATGCAGTGCGTTTGGACCTGTAGGCCACCGTAGGTAACAGTCACAAAAAGCGCAACACCGTGTAACATCAGAAGTGGAGAAGTGAAAAGAAACATATGATGATGGATTCCAAACACTGTAACGCTGCTTTAGAGGAAGACTTCTCATCCCACCGACTAAAACACACTTTACTCTTCTTCTTCACTTTGTAAAAACTTCCCTCACATCCCCTCAGAGGAAACAAACATCCAATTATTTAATTTAATCTTTGATCAGTCCTGATCATGAAACCCGTTAAATACCACGCTGTGTACATAATACTCCTGTTTCTTTAGATGTCTAAACAAAAGAAATAAAAAATGTTATTTTCGTATATTAAATGATGACTTGATTTTTTATTTTGTTGTTGTTATTAACACATTGCGGGTTATGTCACTTATTTGTACCACTGCTATAAATGCATTTTTAAAACTTGTTCAATGTTATTATTAATAAAACAGCAACCGATCACTTAAATCACCTCAGATTAGAGGATGTCCCTCCAAACTGCTATTAAATATTATATATTAATATTAATATACACTTTTACTGACTTAAAGCTTTTAGCTAACATAATTCCTGATCATAACTATCTAATATTAGTTCAGGATTTTAACCCTTTACCACTTTATTTATATGATGCTCTTGTTTTTTAATTGATTAACTTGATCATAACTTATTGATTGTAATTTATTTTCATGACCTAAAATGTCTAAGAAGGGTCAAATAGATTTCTTTAAATACGCCTTACTTAAAGGTTGAGTTAATTCAATTATAATTGACAATTTTTCATGAAATACGACATTTTTAGGCTAGATTTTTTTTTTTTTTACCCTTTAAAAATATGCTTGACCAAATCATTTTTCCTTTAATTAAATGAATAAAAATATAATTTATCAATAAAATAAGATATGTAAAGAAACATGTAATGCATAATTTCTTCTTTGTAAGAACATTAAAGGGTTTCAACGGGGACAAAAATATATAGGGAGACAAAATGGTCTTACTCGATGTGTTGAGATTAATAATGAAACTAATTCAAAACTATTATAAAAAGTAATAAAATCACCAAATTTGACTTTGTTAATAAAAGCTCTATTTACCCGATATCTAATGCAAAGCCACGGAGGTCATGTGACCTTGAAATCAGTCCACTATGAAGCAGAGATCACAAAAAAACGATATTTTCTTTAGCCCTTCTTTACGTTGAGCTTCTTCACTCTTTAAACTAAACTTTCTAAAAGCCGCCTTGGATTATCTGGAAACAGGTCGATCTTATGTTAAATCTTAACAGCAGATTAAGTAATCACAATACATCAACCTTTAACATCTGCAGCGTTTACATAAGCCTGAGTGTTAACCCATGAGAATCCAGACCCATCTATCCTGGAAGGGAAATTATGGAGGATATAAAATAGACCAGATGGACCAAATCTAGCACATTTTTTTTTAAATGATTTTTGAAAATAATGCCCATTTTCCTAGTGTTTTATGGTCATTTCATTCCTCGTTTTTAACATTAAGGTTTCCCTGGTCAAAATTTTAACCTAATAAGCTAATCTTGTCCTGGCTCAAGTTGACCTAATGGACGCAAAGGTAATTCTATCCTACTCTGAAACTGTCGAACCATTTCTTTCATCCATATTCACAGCCAAATACAAAATCGGATTCAGGAGCAACAATGAAATTTGGTGTTTGTTTTTGTGCTGAGGGCTTTATGATGGAGCAGCTGGACGGGTGAATAAACAGATCCAGTGTCCAGATGTACTTCCTGTTCAAAATATTCCCCAAAAACAAGATATTTGTCATTAGATGTAATCTTCTTTTCTAATCTAAAGAAAACATACAACTACATTCTCCCAAATTGCTAAAAAAAAAACAACAAAAAACTATTAATTCAAAGGTGATGTGTGTAAAAATTTAGTGTCGTCTTTTGTTGAATTTCCAGATTGAAACCTTTCCGACACCTCAGCTCACCCCTCCCTGTCCGAGAATCTACAGCGGTCTTCATGTGTCAAATGTATGTCAACCAGCAGCCTGTAAGATAACAGATATGATTATTTGTTCGCAATGTGGTAGCAATGATAGTCATGCCAGTCCTCAGCCCCGGCGGTCGCCGTACATAATCGACCCAGAGCCGGTACTGCGGTGGAGGAAATGCGCCCAGAGGGGGTCGGGCCTCGGCAGAGGGTTCCCAAACGGGGTCCTTGTGGGAATCCTGGAGTTTTCATATTGCCCTTCTTAGATGGCGAGGTTTCAGGCGCTAAACGAAAGAGGAAGAAAGACCAAAAGATGCGTAAAACGCGTGCGTTGGTTGCTAAGGTGAGTTTGGTGTTTGATCAGTCGAGTTCATGAGGAGCACGCAGGTATGTGAGATATATTTATACTAATACTAATAATATTATTAATAAGAGAAGAATAGTAACATAGATTGCCATGTATTATATATTATGTTCTATTCATTTTATATATATATGAGTTTAATGTTTAATGTTTAATGTATAGAATAGACTAAAATTGTAATGATAATAATATTATAGTAAAAAAATAATAACATAGATAGCAAAATATATTATGTTATATTCAATGTATAATATATAGAATCTAATAATAATAATAATAATAATAATAATAATAATAATAATAATAATAATAGCAACATAGATAGCGATATAAACATCTACAGATCCTATTTAAACATCTATAAATCATTAAGAAGGCGGCCTCCATGGAAGATGACCTGCTCACTCAGGACGTACAATAGGTATATCGATAAATAGATTATAGATTTTCCTAAATTTATGTCCAAATCTTAATTCTTACTTTCAGTTGATTTTTGTCACGGCACGCCGACTCCCAGTGGAGATTCTGATTGGCTGCCTGGCCAGAGGGGTGGGTTCACCTGGTCAGAAGCCGACTGGGGTTGATTGAGATGGAGATGGACATCACGCGTAGGATTGACAGAGAAACTAGTAGATGATGCAGGCAAACTATTTCAGGGCAGCTCAGAGTGGCAGATGGGCGGGGCTTACTGTGTTTGGATTACGGATAACAAGGGGCTGTCAATCATAGGCACGTATGCCCCAAAATACATCCCAGTCACAGATATAAACCAAAAACACACCCTCAGAAACTATTCCTTGTATTTCAGGGCCAAGTTAACCGTGTTGTATGTTATTTCTGGAGGATGCGTTTCACATCCAGATTTCACAGAAAGTGCAGTTGTCTCAAACATGTGCAAGTTAATTATATGATATTCACTGCCAGAAGAAACCAAACTCTTCAATTTGGAAGTGGTGATTAAATTAGATTTTTTTGTGTCACTTCATACCTAATTTCTCATGTGTAATTCTTTCAGAACCACATTTTTGTGGACTTTCTAGCCCCAAATTGAGAATTATTGATGAGCTGGATGTCCTTTTCTGTCTTTCTATGAAACAGAGGCAGATAAAAACTTATTGCAAACTGTAGAATAATACACTTCTGACCAAACATTAATTAGAAATTGGTCACTGCATACCCTGTTTTTCATTCACAACGAGGATTTAGTTCATTTTTATTGCCCCAAAACGATTTTTTTTAATTTTTTATCACAATATAGCTTATTTCTTGATTAAAATTGTTTTATTTTTATTTATTTCATGATATTAAGGTTGGACGGTTAAACCAGGTATGAGAAGAAGTTGTGTTTAATAACGGCACCTGAGTAAATCATGTATAATTAAATAGGATATGTGTATTACAATCATTCGCCATAAGAAAATTACACACGGACTTTTTGTTCTTTTCAGCCTCTGCTTCGTTCTTCCGTCCGCGGACATATAGCCGATCCAAAGGCCTCAAAAGTTCCTTTATTCCTGCACAGCCATGACTGTTACTGACCTTTTGGGTCAGCAGTGATGAATGTCTTGGAGTTCAGGCATGGAGCAACGTATATTTTATACACTGTATAATAATGAGACTTTTTATTTATAGGCACCTTTGAAAAGACTCAAAGACAAAACAAAACAAACCAGTATAACAATCAGTAACGTTTTGACCTTCACAGACTTACTTTAGCTGTAGAGTCCTGAATATAGCAGCTTCACTGGCTCCATGTCAAACCTCGTTTTTAAGACCATCTATAAACATTGCTCCTCTTCATCTCTCTGAACTCCTGCACTTCACACACCCACCAACATCCACCTCACTGGGGTCCAGAGCCTTCAGCCACCTCTGCGCCCCCCTGCTTTTGGAACTTCCATTTTCATATCTCATCTGAAACCAAATCCTTTTCTCTCTTTAAACCGTCACATTCAGTCCGACTCTTCTTCATCACACCGACCCTCTGCTCGCATGATCGCCTCTATATTCGCCCAGCCGATTTTAGCAGGAACTTTCGAGGCCTTTGGAGCGGCGATTTGCCCGAGTTGGAAGAATGAAGCAGTTGCTGAAAAGGACACCCTACCTTCAGTGAAGCATGGCGGTGGATCGGTTATACTTGTAGAAGATGAGATGGATTCCATTTTGCGATTTTGTGATGACCTTAGATAAAAAAAAACGTAAAATGTGTTGCACTGTACTGTTTTACAGTGTGACTAGGTAATTGCAAAGAGTTGATATTATTAGTCTAATAATAAATAGAATATATTACCTGGGTTTGAATAGTTGTGCGTTAGATATCGTACTGAATAAACAGGTTTCGCCGCTTTTCCTTAGAAAGGGAAATGTTTATTAATGAAGTCTGGGGGGCAAACTATTACTTTATGGGTGTACTTTAAATATTTGTTGTAACGTCTTAAGCTGCCGGGGGGTTTACGGGAGACAAAATAGTGAGACTGTGAGTTTGTCATGCAAACCCTGACGCGAAGTTCAACCGAGCAATTTTACCCGATTCGAGACAATTCACGGGTAAATAAAAGGACGAGGTGTTCTTAACTTAATTAATAAATTATGCATGACAGAGAACATGTGTTAAAAGAATTTCTGCATGTAGTTGATGTATTGTATGTTGATGTAGTCATGTGATGTCATCCGCTCCAGGTTATCTATCGCCATGTGCTGCAGGGGAAATTCCCGCTGAATGTATAGAAACGACCGTTGGGTCCAGATGGTTTCACTCTGGGAATTCTGGATCGGAGTCCAGTTCTGGGAAAACATACAGCGAGAACGGACCGTATGGCGGTACTGCGTAACGTTATGCGGTCGTTTGTGGAAATATGTATTTTTTGTTTTATTCAAGTCATGGTCAAAGTTACTTCATATTTCAGCAGAAAATACTGCGTTGTGTTTTTGAAACAGGAAACAGGAAACTGGAAAACTTCTAATTGAATCTTTTCGTTGAGTGTACCGCTTTAATCCAGGGGTCCAAATCATTTGAATAACTTCATCATCATCTTCTTCATCATCATCATCATCATCATAAGTGTAATATCCAGTGGCGGTGAAAAGTACTCAGATCCTTTACTTACATTGTGAAAATATTCTACTACGAGTTAAAGTCATACATTCTAATCCTTACTTCAGTAAAAGTAGGAATGTATCATCATGGATTACTGGATCCACCCACCCACCCATCCATCCATCCATCCATCCATCCATCCATCCATTTTCTGCCTTCCCTCCATGTTGCAGTGCAGAAAACATGAGGTCAATGTTCAAACTGCACAGAAAAAGGCATGAGGTTGATTTGAACCCCAAACCTTCTATAGTCTTGCATTAAGACAGACGTCTGTCATGGCAGCGTCTCCCTCATATTTAAAACACTATTAAAGTGGTGGTGTCTGCCTGTAGCTCGGTGGGATGTGGTTCTGTTGATCGGTTTTATTTTGTAGTTTGATTATTGTCAGTTAAGGGTTGTGTCCTGTTTTATTTCGAAGGTTCAGTTCTATGATCCTTTCCTCCTTCCTTCCTCTCCTTTTTGGAGTCCTTTCCTCCTGACTTCCTGTCAGTTTCTGTGTTCCACCTACTCCTCTGTGGTCTCAGTGAATGTGTGTGCGTGACTCCTGCCTCCTGGTGACTCCTCCCTGATTGTGAAAGCCCCCACCCCTCCCTGTTTAGATTTTCATCTGGAGCGTTCATCCCTGAATCAGAACATTCCCACCGCTCCTCAGGGACGGATCAAAGTTAATGTATGTGATTAACCCCTTTTAATGTTTTCACCGAATAATTAGCTAAAACTTATTTCTTTGCATATTTGATCAGGGGTATTTCTTGATTTCATAAAATTTCAAGTCATTTGGGTCAAGCATGTTTTTTAAACAGAAAAAAAGAATCTGGCTTAATAAAATATTGTATTTCATGGGAAACTGTCAATTTTAATTAAATTAGCTCAACCTTTTTGTAAAGCATGTTTTTAAATAGACTATTAGATAATTCTATTTAGTAATTCCTCACACGCTTTGATAGCTGAAAAAAAAAACTTTTTAATCGAATAGCTATGGTTAATGCCATCCCTTCTGAAGAGCGGTGTTCCCCAGGGCTCCATTCTTGGCCCCTTACACTGTAGCATATACATGCTGCCACTGGGTCATGTCATAAAGAGGATCAGTTACATTTTTCAGTAAGAAATAGAGACAATGATGAGCTCAAACAAAGAGTTCTGCAGGACATTAAGGGGAACCAACAGTACTAGGAGCCTTGGGGGGGGGGGGTGTTAGAACACAAAGACCCCCGGGCACAAGGACTCCAGGGAGGAATAAAGTCCGTGGTGCATTTATGGGGCATGAATTTAGCAATAAATGATAGAAAAAAATAGAGGGAGTCTACGCCTGTGGCAGCAGAACTAAGGGTTGGTCCAGGACCGGCCGGGAACAGGCCTAACTATAAGCTGACAAAGAGAAGAGGTGGCGTGACGTAACGGCAGAGTTGACCTTCTCAGGGAAACTATTTTCGTCTTTGACACAGATACTCACGTCTGTTGCCAAAGTAGAAAAGCAGCAGATGCTCCAGCCACGGGGTGTCAGTACAGGGATTTGTCGAATGGATCCTCCTTCTGTTGCTTCCTGCACACATCTAATGGCTGAGGGCAGTTTCATGTTGACGCCGGGCCAATTCATACAGGTCGGGTTCATCCCGCTATTTTTGGGCAACTCTGTTGGTGGGGCTTCCAAGAGTTTGTCACTTTAACAGCGGCTGAATTTGAAAGAATTTGAAAGCTGTTTTAGTGACGTTATTGCTGAGTCATCGAGTTAATGTGTGATACCAAATTCACAGCCGAAACAAAACTTACAAAGTATCCAAACTGAGCAAATATTGTTCTGTGAACTGTTTTAAAAAAAATAATGGTAGTCTTGGCATTGAGAAGATGTCATTGGGGGGGGGGTACCAAAAAGAGAGTCTCAGCCCTTATCCACCAAAACTATCACTCAGGCAGTGGCGGCTGGATCGGTGTCTCTCTCTGGGTTAACTTCCAGCTGACCTTTGACCCTTCCCTGTTTAAGCTCCAGTAGGTACCAGCCATGCTCTTCCAAGGGGCAGTTTTTCATGCACCCTGCTTTTTGACAGTTCTGGTAAAAACGGGTTTTTCCTACTCCGCACCACGCGCATGGGGAAATTTAATCAAAGATCTAAAATTGGATTTTCTTATTTCAACTGAGAAGTTGTGAGGATTTGTAGAGAATGTTGTGAAGGAGACGTGTCTGATCGTCTTCAGAGGAAACATATCGGTTGTGGATTTGTTGAAGAACCTGTTGGATTTGTTGCATTCTAGTGGATGTGATCGGCATCTTTTCATCTCAATGGGACTCACGGAAAAAAAAAAAAGTTTCACAGACAAGAAAAAAGAGATTAAAGTTGAAGATTTTCAGAGTCGGTCTTTGTGGGTGTCATTTAAGGTCATTTAAGGCGTCTTGATTTCTATTTTGTCCACATAACCTAGATAATATAAGATAATTAACTTCTTCAAACAATATAATTACGAATAAATCATCTTGTGCTCACGCATGTCATTAAATTATTCCATCAATAAAGTTGTCTTGGGTGCAAAAGAAAAAAAATAATTCAAGAAAAAGAGTAATAAATGATTGAAATTAAAAATATTAATAATTAAAACATCATAATAATAACAATAATAATTAAAATTAATTAAATTAAATTTCAACGTAAGTCAATTATTTCAGTTGAAGTTTCTTTGACCTTATGGTCACAAATAATAATTAAAATAATTCAAAATTAAGAATCAGAAACAGTAACTTCAGCCTATAAAAATATGTAAATATATAGAATATATATATATATATATATATGTAGAATATTTTTGTTTTGTACCTTTAATAATAATCTATTATTTACATTAATATTGCTTTAGGGAATAAAAATATTATTACCCTTTCAAACAAAGACTTTAATAAATTATCATACTCATCAACAACATAATATCAAGACTATTGCCTTATCTTCATCTTCATCTTTATCAGAATCAGATTCAGAATCAGAAAACAATTTATTAAGAAACTAAGTCACACCTACAAAGAATCTTGACTTTGTGTCTCGGTGCGAAACATGCAGTCGCAAAAATCTGAGCGTGAATAAAAAACTCAAGGTCACCTTCCAGATACACAAATGAAGAAGAAAAAAACAAGACACAAAATATCAAGGAATTCCCAAAAGGATACGAAGCAGAAGCTAAAGATAAATACAAGGTCATCACAGCCACACTGATGACAAATTTACATTTACATTTTCTACATTGGACATTTCAGCCTAGATTTCCTTCCTGCATAAATCTCAGCTTCTCGTTATTGTCGTTCCCCCAGATATTCTTGAAGTGGTTCCGTTGCTCAAAAGATCTCCATCCATCTGGTTTGGTCTCCAACAAAACTGCTGATTAACCAGGAGTCTCGTTGTCACCTGCAGTAAAACTTTTCACCCGGGACCACCTTTGTCTTTCTCAGATGAGAGGCAAGTATTTCTGTATCCCACCCCGGGCTTCCAAAATAGATCTACCAGGTTCTGCGATTCCATCCTCCATCTGTTTCTGATGTCACAGAGTCCAGGTGGGAGTGCTGGCTTAGTTTTAGAAAGAGGAAGATGATTCGGTGCGAGGGTTTTGATGTGGACTCACAGCGAGGGAGCTCCAGGTCCAAATCTGGTGCCCCTCTATGTGGATTTTATCTCTCTCTGTTTGTGTGGGTTCTGTGAGGTTTCCTCCCACAGTCCATACATACATACATACAATATTACTGACTGTTATCTCCCCATGAGTGTTAACACACCTAGCGCTTCCAGGCCCATGAATGATGAAGAGGTTTTGGCTGTCAGGAAGGAGGAAGATCAGCTTTTCTGCTACGATGCCGTCCCGATGTCGCTCCTCCGGTTCGCTTTCTGGCATCCAGCTCCGTTGAAAGTCTCCATCTTTCTCTGAAACCTGTTATTCTGCTTCTCGAGTTCATTTCAGGCGAAGTTAACTCCTGGGGGGTTTTTTTGGCTTCATGACAGAACCCAACTAATTGATCCCAGTTAGCCTGTACTTCATTTGCATTTTCCTCTAATTACATAAGCTCTCTCAACTTTTCCATTAACTCCTCGGCTCGTTTGCATTTCAAATTTCTTGTTTTTCTAACAAATTAGAATAAATCAATCGAAGCCTTTGGCAGGGTGTTTTTTTTTTTTTTTCTCTCTCAGAGCCTTTTCCAACTCCAATTTCCATGTAGCAGAACTTCAGACTTGACATCAGATATAATTATTCACCGTCCCTTTAAGACCGGAGTGACCGAAGGGGAACACCACATGTCTGCTACACCGTTTCTTAACAAATTAAATCCATCATAGTAGCCGTTCTTCCACACAGCTACTGCATAACTGTTCTAGAAAGTCCTGCAAAATCTAAAAATCAACATTAAGAGACATCTCTGGCTCCAACTCAGACATGAGTGACCCAGACCTTACAGAGGTGGCTGTATCAATACCTTTCTGGAGACAGTTCTGCCGAGGTTTACGGAGCGTAATCAGTGTTGTCAGGGTGAAAAAGTCATAGTGGGTCCACCGAGACGTGTGGGACAACCTTCACGGACAGGGCCAACATTTTCGCACACCGCAATCAATCAGAAGGTGATTAAACTCTTATAATTAAATGGAAAGTTATTTCCACGGTATTTTTTGTATCAGACCGATGGTTTGGAGGTTATGTTGGTCAAATATCCACTTTTAGAGTAAACTATAATATATACAAGATTTGAGACTGGAGTTGATTCTTAATCACCAAACATGGACTGAATCCGCCTGTAGGTTAAGAAGTTATGTTTGTCTATGTCTTAAAAGCAGTGTTTCGTGGAAAACTGGTTCCCCCTGGTGAGTAAAATATGAACTGTTAGAGTAAAACGACATCGATCTCTTTGACTCGATTCACATTCACTGAATCGGATCCATCAAATGGTTCAGAAATTATAGCCCCAAAAACTTTTGGAGCTTGAGCTCCCCCTAGTGTCGGAAATATTAAAACCCAGCTTTCCAAAATCAGTCCACTTCTTCCTCGCACTAAGGTCTAAGAGGATATAAAATGTGAATACGGTCCATGAAACTTTTTTGGAGTTATGTCGGGGAAACGGTGTCGTTTGTAAAAATGTTTCCTCTAGTGAATAAAATATGATATATGTAAGTTAAATAAAGGGACTAAATCGTGGCAAGCACTTGAGAAATGATGTCCCAAAAACTTTTGGAGACAAAGCTTCCCCTATAGTATCGGAAATATACAACCGACGTTTCCTAAAATCAATCCAGTTCTTCCTCGCACTGAGGATATAAACTCTTGAAAATGACCCATGAAGTAGTTTTTGAGTTATCGCGAATTTCCGGTACCTAATTAAGAATCGCTTCAACTTTGATGAGTCACTTACGACGTCTCCCTACGTGTCTCTACTTTGGAGGATCCAAGGGGATGAAAGGTGTTCAGTGAACTGGGAAAGTTATGACCGTCATGACGCAGTCGTGTTTCTTCATTCAAGAAACTTGCAGGATTTATGAATTGTTTATAATGGATGAGAAGAAGATGAATAAAACTCAATACTTATGAGAGAAACCAGCCCAAATTATGGTCTGGAAAAGATTTTTCATCCTAAAGTTTACTAATAGAAAGCTTTGAGGGTGCGTTAAATGACTTCAGTGGGAGGCAGAGCATGAACTTCCTTTCTGCCTAGGGGATATAAGAGTCTTTATGCAAATAAGGAACAGGTGCTTATAATTTCATGTCCTTATATTGACTATACTTCATATCAGCTTAACAACAGCTTCCTGTTGTTAAGCTCATACGTTTTTAAGCTCCCTGCAGTCGACGTCACCAAATGACCTCGACCAACGAGTTAAAGCTGTTTAATGTGAGGTTGTTGCTTCATGGATGTCGCTACATTCCCAAACCGCTCCACCCATATGAGCCTGGGCTCAGTCTCAGATCTTCAGGCGGAGATCTGCTGTCTGTTCCTGAGTTCCATCTCAGGACTGAACTCCCTGCGTTGAGGAGCGGAGGCTCGCAGAATCAGTTTCCACCTTTAAGACAATTCTTAAAAACGCGTCTTTTCAAGAAAGCTGTTTAGTTATCTCATTCCCCAGTTGGTCAAAGTTGGTTTTTGATGTTTGCCATCGTTTTCTGTCATTGTTGGTGTCTTCTGATCCATTGTTTTATCGTGTCAAGCATTTATTCTTATTATTGTTATCATTATTATATATATTATAATCTTTAAAAAGACTAACGACTGCTGCAGGTATCAACCAGATGTTGTATCTGGTATTACGGTAACAAGCGATGACGTGCTTTAAGTCCACATGGTGACAAAGTGATGCGTCGTACAGTGACACTCCAAGTGTGAGGTAGTGTGGCCGAGTGGTCTAAGGCGCTGGATTTAGGCTCCAGTCTCTTCGGGGACGTGGGTTCGAATCCCACCACTGCCAGACTTCTTTTACCTGAATTTCCCTCAGGATAAATAGAATATCTGTCTTGGTTCATACGGTGAATCCGTTGAGGTTCATATGATGAAAAAGTCCAGGTTTATACTGTGAAATAGTGTACGGTGAATATAACACAAATACTCTGAAACAGTCCTGGTTGATAGATTGAAGGAGGCCAGATTCATGCAGCTGCTTCCATTTGACAATCAATTAAGCTTCTTGAGAACTTTTCTAGTTCATTCTTCCGTTTTAAAACTATTATAATCTGATAGTATTCCTTCATATGCCTTAAAAAGTACATGCGTATCAAGAAAATAGTCAACAGGCAGAATGCAGGGGAACTAAAGCATTCATTAAAAACGAATGTAGGCCCAAATTGAGTTAGTTTCGATCGTTCGGGAGTTAGTTTGTCGTGCCCACACAAATCAAGGACTTGGATTTTTCAGGGGTGGGGGACACCCTCCAGTAAGTCAGTAAATATTACACAGCGTACTTTTAAATGATTAAAAAGGTAAATCGGGGATGTAGGCTACGTTATGAAGGAGATGGTGCTGATTCTAGAAAGAATTATGATACAGCTTGTTCAAATTTTAATCTTCCGGTCTGATAATTAATATAATTCCCGTCTGATACTTTGTTGACCGAGTGTCCCTGAACGTCACGCGGTGAAGGGCTGCAGCGTTAAAGTCCACCAGTCCCCTGGGTGGTTCTGAGAGAAATGGCTGAGAACGTGCTGTCCCACAGCAGGAAGGCAGCTGTCCTGGTCGGAGGAGCTGGGGTTGCTGCTTTGGGCTTTAGTTTGGTCCTTAAATACCTGAGAAAACCAGAAAAAACTGTTTGCGTGGGCCGCGTGTCGAAACTCCTGATTCACCCGCTGAAGTCCGGGAAAGCTGCGTCTGTTCCTATGGCGGAATGTCAGAACATCGGTCTGAAGTTCGGCGAGCTGCAGGATCGGTAAGGAAAGCATCAGGCCTGTGGTGAAATAAAATCATACGGCAAGTGTTTTCTGACGTAAACTCAGAAACCACCGATTACGTAACGACTTTCTCCACTGATGACATAACTAACACTACAATAATGTCTACATGTGGTTGTAGATACTTTATTTTTTATACTCCATTGCAGTTTATTAAAAAACAAACTAGACAGTATTTGCTACAGAGGCACGTTTATTAATCACCTTTTTAATCCCCAAGGATGTAATCATGACGTCACTCCGTCTCAGCTCAACGCTTCCTATCCAAGAATCACCAGGTGTCGAGATGAGGCACCATTAAGATAACAAATGTTAACAGAAAATTGCATCCCTTCAAAAGTGCTGCGTCAATGCTGTATGCCTAAAGCAGTAGAAATACTTGTAAAAGTACACAAGTATTAATAGTAGAAGTGGTAGTACATGCAGAAGAAGAACCAGAAGTAGGGGGGGAGTATGAGGTTGTGCTGTTGAAATTGAAGGTTCGCTGAATATGCTGAAAGAAATTGCCTAAAATGCAATAAATTGCAGAAAGACACTGCATAAAAATGCTTAAAATTGCTGAAAGAAACCGCTTAGAATTTCTGAAATTCTGACAATTGCAGCGAGAAACTCCTTAAAAACAATGAAAAACTGCAATTCAGAGAGAATAATGTAATCCCTGAAGAAATTGTGAATGCAAATGATGGACGTTGAAGAGCAGACTTGAACGTCAACTAATTAGAGTAATTATTTGCTCCTCAACAGATCCTCTGATCTCAAACCCAGATCTTTCAAATCAAGTGAGAGTCAGTTGGTGTTTGTACACTGGACGCATTTCTTCAATGGTGATGCTTGACCTTCCTCACTATGCTTCCATCCATTGCCTGCCAAATTGAAAATACCTAACTTGGAACATCTCAATTATTATATCCTCGAAAGTTTTGGGACATAATGGAATCATCATCCTCACTGCTGCATCTTCATCTGATGCTGTAGATCCTTCGTGTTAACGCGACAACTTAAAAACTATTTCGTAGATGTTTTTTCGCATTTTTTACCACCATAGACCTTCGTGTGAGGAAGAAGAACGTCATTGATTTTTTGGGGAAGTTCAGTTACATGTTTCAGCCACAAGGGGCAGCGTTTTTTCTCTACATTTTCGTGGCATAACTTCTCACCGGTTGGTCCGAGTTAGTCCAAATTTGTGTGAGTGAATCAACTCGAGGAGATCTCAGGTATATGTAACATATTTTACTCACTAAGGGTGGATTTTTTTTTTTTTTTTTTTTTTTTAAACAAAAACCACTATATATAACTTCCTAACCGCTGATTTGATTTAAACCAAATATAACTGAACTGCCTCAATGACATCTAACTGTTTGTCATATTTTAATCCCTTTTTTACCCATTCAGTCATTTATTTTGAGTCCAATTAGGGGAGTTTCTAATACAAAATAGAGTATCTGGGGTTTTTTATGATTTACCTTTACTGTTGGGGACTACGGCGAAGGCCTGGTTAAGTTTTTATTTTCTTATTTACTGGATCTTAGAGGAAAAGTGTTTCCTTATTCTCTTTCTGCAACATCAGGGTGAAAAACTAGAATAAAGAAACAGAAAATATTTTCAAGACCCCAGTGTTTGGGTTTTCCATCCAGGCTACTGTACAAACATGGCGACCTCCATGGAAGAAGACCCGCTCCCCCTGGCGATATGAAGGACTTTTTTTCAGCTAACGTTGGATGAAGCCTTGTGTTTTTTATCGCTATAGCTACATTGCTTTGACATTGTGGATAAAAAAAGAAGAGTGTGGCGACACTTTTAACAGAATCCTTTTTGAAACACTTAATTTAAAAAGACAACATTCAAAATCTACACATTTGGAGATGCTTGGCGTGTCGGGAAAGTTTCAGTGGGTGGGATATATCAGGGAGAGTCTACCTGATATATCCCAAAAATCTTGGTCTACCTGGTAGACCAAGATTTTTGTCCAGAAGTCGACGTGTGGGAAGCAGGAAAAATGCTCAAGCTTCGGAGCCGGGTGCGATAAATTTATGGTTCTGTCTTTTTTTTTGTTGTTGCAGGCACTGGCTGGTGGTCACAGAGGATGGTCACATGGTTACAGGCCGACACGAACCCCGTCTGGTGTTGGTGTCTCTGACCTGTGAGGAAGGTCAGGTTTGTCTTAATGGTCCAGACATGGAGGAGCTGCGATTCCCCGTCCGACAGCCCGACCACCCCGTCATCAACTGCAGGTTCTACACCGATGCAATTTTACCAAACATCACCATCACAAGCTAAAACCGTCATTGTCTTTATCTTTAACCTTTAAACATTTACCTCACCAGTTTAATTTAAGATTTAAGACCAAATGTATGCAAAAGGTCTTAAGTTGAAAACACATTTTCATAACCAGGAAGTCCATCAATCATATGTTCAAATAAAGGACGTGGAGCCGTTTGTTCTGTCTGACCAACAGTTAAAAAAACTTAGAAATATAAAGTTTACAGTTAAATGAAACATAGAACATCAGGAAATCCTCATATTTTACAAGCATTTCTGCTAAAATAAATAACTAAAAGCATGAAATGATAAGAGAATATTCTTGATATTGTTGAAAAAAACTTTTGTGGTCTTAATTTTAGTTCAGGTTTAAACTCCTATGTATTATTGACTTGTTCAGACTTTTACAGATGCTTCTTGTTGTTGTTATTTTGTGCTGCAGAGTGTTCGGAGACGACATTCAGGGACGGGACTGCGGCAGCGTAGCCTCTCTCTGGCTCACTCGGTATCTGGGGGGAGAGAAAACCTTTCACTTGGTGCACTTTGAGCCTCACATGAGGGCGAGGAGGCCGGTGGAGACCGAGCCTCTCTTCTCACAATATGAAGTAAAGGGAACTCTTTGCTGGAATCTGTCCATTTTGACTATTACTATTATTATTTAAAGGTCCAGTGTGTAAACTCTAGTAGCGTCTAGTGATGAAGTTCCAGATTGCAACCTATATAACACCACCGCTCCTCCCTCCCAAACCAAGAATCTCTAATGGCGATGTCATCCAGTGGCACCAGGTGGCGCAGCGAACACTCCTTTCTGGGAAATGGGACGCCGACCCACCCTCACGCCGGAACCTTTCCGAGTTGACCTGCAGACATCCTTAAATTTTACACACTGCAGCTTTCAATTGAAATATGTTAATTATTCTAGGGGAAAAACCATAATACCTCACCTGATTGTCTTCTTTGTTGGGCTTTGCTCATGTCACCAGAAACAACTTACATGCTGTAGATTTTCATTCATGTTGTTTACCTGTTCTTCCAGCAGGTGGCGTACCCAGATGTTGCACCTGTGATGCTGCTGTCAGAATCCTCTGTCAAGGATCTGAGCAGCAGGCTGGAGAAGGATGTCACGGTGGAGCGTTTCCGCCCAAACATTGTCATAACGGACTGCGAGGCATTTGAGGAGGTATTTTGTTTAGTTTGCTGACAGGAAGTACCTCATACCCCGCTTATTTCTTCCCCCTGTTGATCCCGGTTCTGGATCCGGACATTGATTCAGGCAAAAATTAACGGACTCAAACCTGCCTGACTACATCTGATAGTAATCTGGCTCTCATTATGTTCGGATGTTAGGTAGGTTTAAGTGGATAACGTACAACGTGCTGGCATCTTAATGCAGAATAACGTAACAAGCAGATGTTTGTTCGAAGAAAACGCGGTCCAGAAAAATTCTCCAACAGTTAACCAAAACAACTTGTTCAGCACAATTTCTGCTTGGTCAGCAAAATTTTATTTTGGTCAGCAAAATTTTATTTTGGTCAGCAAAATTTAATATTGGTCAGCCAAATTTCTGCTGTTCAGCAAAATTTCTGCTTGTTCAGCAAAATTTCTGCTTGTTCAGCAAAATTTCTGTTTGTACAGCAAAATTTCTGCTTTACTCGGCACAAATCCAATTGGTTTAGAACAAATTTCTGACCCCCCCCCCTCATTGTCTTTAGGAAAATCCCCCTGCTGGCTGGAGGAGACACAACCATGTTTTTTCAAAAAGTCTGATCCGCCTCCCATTAACGGGCGGATTAGGAATATCCTGGGAAACCTCTTTTGTGATTGAGACAATCTTGTTCTGATATGACACATATTCTGTTCAGTGAAAATGATCTATTTCCTCAAAGAGGTACCCTGTAACTCCACACACTGCACCTTTAACTGTCAAGGTAGATTATTATACGGACCATGTGGCAGGACAGAGTTTTATTATAATACCGGGTATGAATAGGATATTTGTTTGGAATAAACACATCCTATGTTCCTGTAATTACATTAGATTAAAGCCACATACTTTCAGCAGATGTCTGCGAGGATTTCTGACTAATCCGACAGCCTTTTCAGCAAAAGCAGCGTGGGCTGTTTCTCTCTCGGGCTCAACTGCTTTGCTACTTTTTTTTCTTCTTTTTTTCAGGATTCTTGGGAAGAGATCCAGATTGGCAGCGTGAGACTGCAGCGCGTGATGTCATGTGGACGGTAACACACAGCGGGGACTCGTTTGAAAACAACAATGAACCCACAGCTCCGGTGTTTGTTAGCTGAGTAGCATTTGATGTTAAAATAATGGCGCTTTTTTTTTTTTTTGTGTCCTTTCCAGATGTGTTTTCACCACAGTTGACCCTGAAACAGGCGTCATCACCAGGAAGGAGCCCCTGGAAACACTGAAAAGGTAAAGTTTTCCCTCGAATTCCATTTTTGGATTCAGGGTGGCAGGTAAATTAGTTTTCCATCATTTTCAAATTTTATACCAATATAGACCTTAGTGCGAGGAAGAACTGGAGTGTTTTGGGGAAAGTTCGGTTGTACCGATGTGCACATGAATCCATTTATAGAATCCATTTATAGTGCCCTATCTTTTAAGTATCCTACTTTACTCACTCGGCTCAGATTTTACCCACTAGGGGGAGTTTTTAAAAAAAGAAAAAACCCTATTTTCTGACATAACTAAAAAAATGATCTGGCTCCTCCCCTGATCAAGCTCCTCCCACTGATTATGTGCTTCTCACCCATTAGGTTTGGGTGTGAAAATTTAGAAGTTTAAGTGAATTTTCCAATTATCTAAACTGTATTTTCATTTAATTCTCTTTTCAATTTTATTTATTTTTTCCATTTAGGGAAAATTTCTCAGTGACAAATATTTAGTTAAATTGTGTCTATAAACTCATGGTTGGCTTTTCCCATCTGATTTCACACCCGTCACACTTTGCTACTGCAGCTATCGCCTTTGCGATCCATCGGAGAAGCACATCTACAAATCATCACCGCTGTTCGGACAACTGCTCACCGTGAAGAAGGTCGGCGTCATGCACGTCGGCGACGCGGTGTACAAGATCAGCCGCTGAAGGAGGAAGTCGGAGAGAAAGAAACCGAGGATGGAGGAGATCCTTGCCCCCGCTGTGCAAGCCCACATTAAAGAATGCACTTAAATATGTGAAGTATTCATCAACGTGACACCAGTCAATTCACGATATAACGATAATCAACCGTTGTTCCAGTGAATGATTGGCAGTCTGCTGCTGTATATTCTGTCCTTTGATAATGACATCATGATATAATCTGGTGTCAGAAATGAAACTGAAAGAAATGTTTGCTTTATATGTGTCATTTTCGTAAATTCTGAATGTTCTATGTATGTCGATCCTTTCTGGTCTTCTTGACCCTCAGATTTTTTACTGCATGAGTCAGAATTCATCCATTCAACCACATTCATGCAGTGGCGTCGGAGGCTGGCATGCAAGGCGCCGCCTGCTCCCCAGGAGTGATAACCATACAATCATTCCCGCCGACGGAAGAGCCCGGAATCGAACCACAAGCTGTGTAACAAGAACTTCTGGCTTAATGATGATATGTTATCTGTCTGCTAAATCTTTGATTCGCTTGAATAAACTTTACCTCCATTCCAATATTCGTTTACACTCCTGGCTTTTCATAGTTTGAGGTATTTCATTTTTAAATTGCCAGAAAAACAACACGAGAAAATAATAATCTATTAGAATGTGTGCGTCTCTCAGTAATCATGATTTGTCTACAGCGTTAACTGGTATTTTGGGAATTAATGTTTTTAAATCTTGCTCTTAGCAGAAGTAGCCATAACTGGCTTTTACAGGTGCAGTTTTTAAAGTTCAGTGACATCTAGTGGTGACGGTCCAGAATGCAACCTGGATTACGCCTCAGCTCACTCCTCCCTATCCAAGAATCTGTGGCTTTCATGTGTCCCCTCGAGTGATGAAGTTCTTTTAGATGGATATATTTAGAAATTGTATTTAGTCATATACTCTATAAAAATGATAGGTTGAATAACGGTAATGTAAAATAACAAATTATCTTACATTAAAACATTTGTTCCACTTTGTGATCGGGTTGACAGAATGGTTGGAGCCCTCTTTCACGGGCAGGGGTGGAAGAACCCAAATTTTAACTAGGGGTACTTTGAGCGCCAGCCCAGGCCCGGATAAATGAGGAGGGTTGCGTCAGGAAGGTCATCCGGAAAAGACCCGATGTGGAATCCGTATGCGGAACATGAAACTGATTTCCAAACCGGATCGGTGAGGCATGGGTTAACAAATACCGGCACTATTGCTGCAAGCCAGCATTTTGGTGGCCTGTGGTTAGAAAACCTGGCTGTCAAAGAAGGAAGCATGAAGTCCAAACTTTGGGAAAACCGTTGAAAGGTAAACTGGCGACCTTGGTGGAAGAGAACCCGCCCCCAATGTAGTAATGTAAAAAAAATGTGCCTTATTTTCAGCTGATTATTCACCGATTAAACACAATCATAATATTCAATTATTTAAATATATAACTATACAGTTTACACACTGCACCTTTAAATTGAGATCCATATAATGAATATTTGAATCTGATTGTGCCTTCAGGACAAAAAGAAGTGACCCTGTGTGATATGTCGGGGTAAATGTTCTCCAGCCTCACTGTTCTGTCATTCTTGAACGCAACCTAACAGGGAAGGTGAAGGTCAGTCAGTTAGTTAATCCCTTTCAGTTTTAAACCAGCAGACAAAACCCTTATAAACATGGCCTGGCAAAGTATTTTAATGTGATGAGGTCCCACTGAGAGGTTTGAGTTCCTTACAGCAGCCAGTAGGGGGCGAAATTGATCTACCACTCAACCAACAGAACAGCCCGGAGAGAGGAGGAAGGCTCTTCAGGATAGTCCTATCACACACTTGATTTTTCTCCCAGATCAAACTATGAATATGAATTAGATTTAACTGCAGATAATATTTCTCTTCGCAGCGATAAAGATAATAACTTCCTGTCCTTAGCCGTGACCTCACAACATAAAACAACAGAGAGAGGCTGATTAAATGTCTCTATCATGGAGGAATCATGAGACTAGAAGGTTAAATACAAGTAAACCACTAATAAAAGCTATAACAGACATGAATTTGTGTGTATCTCCTTATATATTGTATCTTATTTCTGTTTTAATGACATCTGGGCATGACTGATGATGGATCGCCAAAAATGGACGCAGCAGTGGACCAGCCAGGACAGCAAGGCGCAACCTTTGTGGCTTTGTATTTGGGGCTAAGCTACTTCTATCATGACTGACCCCCCCGGAATATGACCCAGATGTACAACTCACAAAAACGCGGGTGAAACGTAAAACATAAGCTGGATTCCATTTGGTACACCTTCTTCACAAGTCCAAAGGACAGCAGGCGGAGACAGAACCAGGTAAAAGTTTTTGGTTAAACTGGAGAAAGGATAAGGGTTAGCTGTCCGCTTCATTGGGTTACAAACTAATAATTATTATTATTATTATCAGTCTCAGTAAAGAAAAAAAACGCTTCCAAACATAGGAGGTTGTTAAAACTAGGATGTGAGATTTAATGGAAGTAAAATAAAGTACGAGTGGTCCTTCTAGTATTACACAACATCACTTGTATGTTGTATTATTTTTAAGTTTCCAATTATAAGCCTATGTCATAAAACCTCGGCGGCTCACACACAATAATAAAACACTTTCCAAATCTATCCTTGCTGCTACGCTTTTCCGGGCTTCTAGCTAATTGCTAAGCTAACTCCTATGGCTGAACAAACCAAATTTATTTGGACCAGTAAAATAAAATATATTTTTAGGTTAAAATTGAAAGTACTTCAATCTACAATCATATATTTTGGTTGTTGATTGGTTAGGAAGGACGTTCTCCTTGGATCATCATTTTTCTATGTTTTTGGCCAATAGCAGATCGGCATGAAAAAAGCAGCACAATGAAATACATCAAATCGATCTAGTAGATCCCGCCTCCGGAGGAGAAGAAGCAAAGTCTGTCCTCCTCTGCTCTCCACTTCACACAGACCGCCTCCCGCCTAACCTGTCCTGTAGGTGTCGCTGTTGATGCTTAATCTGAAATATCAACAATGGATTTTTTTCCAAAGAAGATATAAAATGTATTTTTAGAAATGACACTGAGGTATAGTAATGTTTTATTTCAACCAGTTACTCTTTTTTATATTTTGATATCTCTCTTGCCTCTAAAAGGAGGACTATTTTGAAAATGCGAGGAGTAGAACACCTTATTTGGGAAATACCAATTACAAATACTTTGATACTGTACTTATGTTGGGTTAACTCCGTTGTGACATAGATACAGATGGCCGCAACAAAAAAGGGGAAACACCATGTTTGACTATAAACAAAACATTTTATTAATCAAATAAACCAAATTAGTTCAACTAAAGTAAATATTTACAATGTGGGTGTGAGCAGCCGATAGAGTCATTGGTGTAAAGTGTGCATGAGTGGAGAATGTGTAGGGTTCAAAACAGCAGAACCAGACCTTGTCGCCTGTCGCCTGTTTGAAGAGAGGAGAGAGGGAGTGATTAATCTGCAGCCTGGCCTTGAATAAAAAGGACTCCTGGGTACCAGAGGTGTTCAAGGCTACTCAATCAGCTACCTGCAGAAAGACTCAAATCGTTGGTATTTCACCCCAAAGAGGAACATAACAGGGACTTAACAACCCTAACCCCCCGTAGAAAGTTTAGATATTCTATTCAACGCCCACAGAGTCGATTCTAGCAGTTTTTCAGGGTTCATGTTGCTCCATACCAGGCGCCATGCAAGGATTCCAACTTTAGGTGGGCGAACATCATTTTGGGTAGGTTTTCTACTTCCATGAGTTTAATGGGGTCACCTGTTGCCGTTATTGTTACCCAACAGAAACCTCTGACGTCAGAGGGCGACCAGAGTGTCTGGTTGATTACATGCTAAAATTTATCATCATAAATAAAAAAAATAAAAAAAACTCAGCACCATTAGCACTCTCAAAGCAAACATTGCATCATGGCATGAAACCATACTGCAGTTCCAATAGTCACCACTTTCCATAACCTAGCTTCCACTACTTTTTCCCAGATCTTCATCGTGTGACTCATCAGCTTTATACCCCTGTAGTTGCTACTGCTCTGAACATCACCTTTGTTCTTGAAAGTCGCCACCAGTAAGTTTTTTCTTCCATTCCTCAGGCATCCTCTCACTCCCACCTAGTTAAGTGTTCCGCTGCCCTCTCTCCTTGACACCCCCATACCTCCACCAGTATGTCATCAGGACCAACTGCATTTCCACTCTTCATTGTATTCAAAGCTGTCCTCACTTCAACCTTACTGATCCTTGGTGCATCCTGATCTAAATGTCTCACACCTTCCACACTTCTCTCTCCCTTTCTTCATAAATCAGTTCTCCAAACTACTCTCTCATCTTGCCCTCCTGCTGCACATCCTTCCCAACTATATCTCACTGCCTCGCCAATCGGCAGAAGGCGATACTCCTTCCTCAGTGTCCAATCTCTCATACGAACTCATCATAAGACTCCTGTTTGGCCTCTGCCTCCTCATTCTTTGCCTTACGTCGCATCTCTTTTTTACTCCTGCCTACTTTCTTCATCTCTCCTGCTATCCCACTTCTTCTTCACTAACCTTTTCCTGCTTACACTCTCCTAAACCTCCTCATTCCACCACCAAGTCTCCTTATTTTCTTTCCTCTGTACTAATGGCTCACCTATTCCGTAGTTGTCCAGTCATTCCCCAGCTCTTCACTCCCACCTATAGCTCGTCTCAACTCCTCCCTGATGACATAATAACATGTTCCCTCACCTTATAAACTCAGGGACACCAGAATTTGTTTTCTTCAATGCATTTTCATACTTTGTGTTTTTAAAAAAAAAAATCAAAAAATTCTTAGAAAAAAAGTTGTACCTAAACAGTTTCTAATCATAAAACAGGTTTTGTTTCCTGCAATACATCCCATGAAGACTGCAGGGGCCAGGAATTGAACCACCAACCTCCTGATAAATGATAAGTGACAGATAAAAGTTATTAATCCCCACAGCAGACAATGGTGACGGTGAGAGTGAGAGTAAAAACAAGTATGATAATAGAGTATAATAGTAACACTCACATACATACACACACACATACATACATATACTCAGGCTTAAATACAAAGAGTAAAAAAAACGAAATTCTGTACCCCACCGTCCGCCTCTATACGTTTTTAAAAGTCAGGTCCTCTTGTTTGATTTGACGGCGACTTTTGACATTCTCCATCTTTTTTTTCTGAGTTAATAATAAGTATGATGGATAGTTATCAAGCAACAACATAAAAATGTGAAAACCACTCTCTATAGCCAGTTTGCACTATTATTTATGCATTATTTGTACACTCTTATTCAAACATTATTTTAACACTCTTATTTAAACATTATTTTAACACTCTTATTTAAACATTATTTTTACACTCTTATTTATGCATTATTATGTGTACTCTTATTTATGCACTATTTGTGCACTCTTATTTATGCATTATTTGTGAATTGTTATTCATGCATTATTTGTACACTGTTATTTATGCACTATTTACACACTTTTATTGATGCATTATTTGTGAATTGTTATTCATGCATTATTTGTACACTGTTATTGATGCATTATTTATGCACTGTTATTGATGCATTATTAATGCACTGATATTGATGCATCATTTGTGCACTGTTTTAAATAACAGTGCACTTTTGTTATGAGCCTTGACATGTCAGGACAGATGTTGGATCATGTTCCGCTGCTGCCAGGTCGTTAACACAGAAAGCATGATGCCTGAGGCCCTCACACATGCACCAGACACCAAATCACTGTTTGCGCTCACGTCCTGTTGATGTTTGCTTGCCTGTGGGCGCGTGCGTTCGACGGAACGTGCGCGGAAATTTCGACGGAAATTTCCAGTTAATTGCGTGTCTTCCTCTGCCAGCACATGGGATGCAGAAAACCACGACGCGTGGCGGTGACTTCATACGAGATAAATCCATTCGCATTGTCCTCTATGATGCATTTGTTCAGATTTAATTGTTGGTTAAAACGACTGATTGCGGACAGACATGCTGAAATGGGGCGCTCTCACCGGGAATAAGCTTGGTGCAGGTAATTGGCATATGTGTGCGCGCGCATACTTGTATTCTCACATGCACGCGCGCAGTGGTAGATAAAGGAGCGCAAACAGCTGAACTTTCGGGGGCAGACGGTAAAAGTGTCAAGTATGCAGGATGCTGCGCCCAGACCCCACGGAGCCCCGTGCGCGCTGGTGGGACGCGCACCCAGGAAGATCCGCCCTCAGCCACTCCTGATCATCCCAGCGGTGATGTTGCTGGTTCTGGTCCAGCCAGCATCCCCTCATCCTCAGTGTCTGGACTTCGAGCCACCGTTCAAACCTCCGTGGCACTTGGAGTTCTGCACGCAGTACGAAGAGTTCGGCTGCTGCGACCAGAAGACGGACAACGTGATCGCAGAGAGATACTGGGACGTCATCGACCAGCTGGACGAGGCCGGTCAGAACCTCTGCACAGATGAGCTGAAGGAAATCATGTGCCAGGTAAAAGTCCTTCGTGTTAACCCGATAACTCAAACTCAAGTGTTGCATGGATCATTTTCAAATGTTAAACCCCCATAGACCTTACTGTAAGGAAGAACTGGTGTGATTTGGTCAAGTCAGTTGCATATTTCTGCCACTAGAGGGAGCTTTATTTCCATCAGGTTTTGGGCCATCATTCCTCAACTGTTGGTCCGATTTAGTCCAAAATTGGTGCATCTGAAACGACTTGAGGAGATCTATCATATATATATATTATATTTCAGACATATAGAAGGAGAGAAAAAACATGACCTCCTTCTCTTACGTTATCCGAAATATAAAAAAAAACAAAAAACGATGAACTCCCACGAAGGTTACTCTAAGTAAGGGTTCTAAAGTATTCAGAAGGATTTTTCAGTATCACCGTATTCCTAGAGAGTTGCATGAATGTCAGACGGCGGTGTTCTGAGAGCCAAACTAGACTATGTCCTTGTCCCGTATCGGAAACATCCATGCCTCCACTTTTTGAAGAACCTTAAACGTCTCTGCGGTAATAAGTAGTTTCTCCTGTCTTATCAGGAATGCTCTCCGTATGCGGCCCACCTGTACGACGCTGAGGACCCGTACACCCCCGTCAGAGAGCTCCCCGGCCTTTGCTTCGACTACTGCGTGGACCTTCTCGGTAAATGTGGCCACGTGGTGAAGTATTTGACCGAGAACAAGCAGCTGAGAGACACCTCCGAGACAGACGCAGTCACCTTCTGCAGCATGGTCGACTTGCCGGACCAGGACTACTGCTACCCCAACGTCTTGAAGAGCGCCGACCTCAACGGCATCTTGGGCAACGTGGCAGAGGACCCCAAAGGGTGTCTCCAGCTGTGCCTGACCGAGGTGGCGAACAACCTCAGGAACCCCGTGTTGATGCTACACAGCGGCGACGACACACATCGCATGTTCATTGCGGAGCAGGTGGGCTTTGTGTGGGTCTACCTACCTGATGGTAGCCGGCTGGAGCAGCCCTTCTTGGACTTGAGTGGGGAGGTGATGACCACACCGTGGTTTGGGGATGAGAGGGGCTTCTTAGGAATGGCCTTCCACCCCAAGTACCGCCGCAACGGACGCTTCTTTATCTACTACTCCATACAGGTCAACGGTATGCTGGAGAAAGTCCGAATCAGCGAGATGAAGGTGTCGGGCGACGATATGAACGTGGCGGATCCTCACTCAGAGAGGTATGCAGAAGTATGGCCTCCACACACATTTTTTTATAACATCAAGGTTTGACAATGTGTAATTTCACACGTATACTGCAATCACGCTTTGACAGACATGCAGCTTATTGTCATGAAACCCCTGGGCTGCATTGCACCAGAACCTGCGACAACACGCACGGATGCTTTGGTACAATAAATCAGTTCATGGTCAGCCTCCTGCTTTTTTTTTTCAGTTAGGAGAAAAATCTATGAAGTATATTTTTATCTAAAGAGAAATAAACAGTTTCAGACTTTGGTACTTGTACAGTATTTCCTCGTATTCCACAAAATGCCTATGCATTAATGTGTCTTTTGGTATAATATTTTCTCCTTTTTTGAGTTAGTTTATAATTGCTTTTTCTTTTTCACGAGTTCCGATAAGCAGCAATCGGCTGACATCGGCGCCTTCTTTTTTCTCACTGCGCCTATGAGAAGTGGCACAGTGTCTGAGTCGCCATGGTGACACGATGGTGTTGTAATAATAGAAATAATAAGTTATACGTAGTCACAAAGTAGAAAATGCAGGTTGCGGCTGATAAGAAAAGATGAATAAAAAAAATGTTTACAGCTGTCAGAGTGGTGTTTGCTTAAAGTTAACACTCTATACCAGCTGGTCAACCTCAAGGCCCGCGCGCCAATATTCAATTTGTATAATAACAGGCCCGTTGTTATACAGTACAAATGACACAGATACTACAAATCCCAGAATGCACTGCGATAGCCGGCACATCAGTCAATAGCGCCAGCGCTTCTCCCTGCTCCTCTGTTATCAGCGTTCATCCAGTCACTCTGATAAACATTTAATCCTTGGAGGAGATGCTACGGAAACTGGGAGGAGATTTGGACGATAAGAAAAACGATAAATAATAAGCGTATTCGTAAGTCTCGCGCGCGTATTAGTAAACAGAACGCACGATTTAATTAACTGGTGAGGTGAGTCACGTCCGCCAGCCGTTCAACGTGCGTCAGTGCTGTTACGTTAAAAACAAGAAAACACACGAAGTTGTTCACATTTAATGTGAAAAACACATTCAGGCTGTTCACGACTGTTTCAATTATATGACTGTTTTATTGCGTTAGAAGACTGAAGTGGCTGAATTAGTCCAGCCATTTACCAAGAGACACTTAAAGTTCATTTTTGTTGATGTTTAAAAACCGGTTGATTTTAGATATATTTTTTTTAAATCGTAAAATGTACTTTTCTGGCTGTTATTGACGCCCGTGAATAAAAACTTTTCATTGGAAATCATTCTGGGAAACTATGCTGATGGAGAGAGAGACACAAAAATGAGTCATGCTGACCTATTTGGAATCAAATCAGTAATTTGAGTATTTTCTATTCCGTTGGTTAGTTCAGAATTCTATAAAATGAGTAAATGATATAAGAATAACATTTTCGTATAGCTCAGATAAAAAAATGGCCAGTTTGAGTCCCGATCGGCCCTTGATGTGGACACCATTTTTAATTTTGTCCCCCTCTGCAATTGAGTTTGACACCCCTGCTCAGACATTCAGGATGGCAAAAAATAATCAAGAATGCGGGTTTCTTTCTTATTAGCATGTTGCTTAAAAACAAACTTTTTTTCTGCCTCGGAGCTTTCAATGAAAACTTTATTGACATTGTAATAAGCGACAGGCTCCAGAAGCTGGACGGGTTTGTACAGCGTGAGCACTCATGTCGTGCGGGTGGATCTGACCCTACAGTGTGAGTTGAAATGAAAGGACCACGACTCAAAGTCGTACAGCGTAAGCCCAGTTTTACACTTCTTAAACGCCGCATCCCCCTCCTGCCTTTCAAGCTCGCATTTGTACAGATGACAGATATTCACCTCAATTACTACCTCCATTCGCATCCTATTTTTACGAGTGGGTAAAGATAGTATTTGTGACTGCTCACTCTATTTGTGCTACTTTACTCACATAAATGTCATTTGGCATACTTCTCATCGCTTGGAATTCTGAAAACGTCTGGGGGGTTTTTCTCCACTATTCCACCCTGTTATCATGAATGAAATGAACACAACAGTTTGTTCGTTGAAGTCACAGATTCCTCTGAAAAACAAACGCCGCCAAGTCTGATAGCCGCCAAGTCTGATAGCCGCCAAGTCTGATAGCCGCTAAGTCTGATAGCACACCTTTATCTAAAGACTTATACAAACACATCTAATCAGCTTCATCCACTTCCATGTCAACGTCCTTCTCACGCCTGGACGTGTCTCGTTTTGGAGAAGATCGGCGCTGAGAGGTTTTCACGCCAAAATGTCCCACTAATTTCTCGCTCCTGTTGAAAAGCTTTGACTCAGGCGAGTAAGGTATGAATTTACTTTATTCGTCACACGCCATCTGCGTCATTCACATCGCTGGAGGGCGAGTCGGCGTCTACTCACAGACGTAAAAGTAAATGCCTTGGAGGAATATACGTAAATGCACGAGTCCTACATTCCTACATCGTACGGAGGCTGAAATTATTGCACAAATCCGATCCTTTCTGTATGTCAGGCAACTCTGAAAAGCTGTGTGTTTACTTATATTCCCAAATCTAATAAGTTTGAGCTCCATTTTTGAGAGCTGGTTAGTAGATTTTACTTACTTTGAGCTGAGCCACGCTACATGTTTCCCATTCTTTACGCTATGCTAAGCTAAGCTAACCTGGGAGACGTTTTGGGTGAATAAAGGAGGTGAGAAAATAAATTTTTCAGTATTGCCGTTGAACCAACACCTTAGACCTTCTCGGATTTCTCCCGCTTCTGTCCGAACCTATGACAGCTTATAAAGTGACCGAATGCTGTACGCGAGGTTATGACCTGAATGCTTATCCCAGAATCATAACAACCAGACACGTACATATATGTCTGATACACTGCATCTGTGTGACATTCAGGGTCATTTTGGAAATTGAGGAGCCGGCCGCAAACCACAACGGAGGCCAGCTTCTGTTTGGTTTGGACGGGTATTTGTACATCTTCACTGGAGATGGAGGAAGAGCTGGGGATCCATTTGGGCAGTACGGCAACGCACAAAACAAGTAAGGTTTCCTCAAGTATGAAGACGTACACTTTTAAAAAAAACACGTGGACTTTTTTTTACGTTTAAATACCGGCAGCGGTGGTTACCAGATTTTTACTGTAAAAAATACGGCGACCGCGTAAATGTTATTAGACTTAATCACCATGAAAAACAGATAAACTGTAAATCTGTCCACGGCAACAGTACAATGTGTCACGGTAGTTTTTCATTTTTTTGAGTAAATTACCGGCAGCTGAGTTTGCCAGATTTTCCTCAATTTTCTGCTTTTATAAAAGCCGAAAAATGACAATAAAGGTCTGTGTGCCTCTTCATCAGCTCTAAATGTGTTCATTGAAACTGATTTTTAAGTGGATGTCACCTGAAGGTGCATTCTGTAAAATGTAGGGGTATCTCTTTGAATACTTGTAAAATAGTATTAATATTTATGTTTTTATTTATCGAATAATCAACAGAAAATAATGATATTTTTTTTATATGTTAGTTTAGAAACAGCCCTTTATATCTGCAGAGGGGGGGCGGGTCCTCTTCCACGGGGGCCACTATATTCCGCAGCCATATTTGTAGAGTAGCTCATGGACAAACAGAACGCTGACTCTGGAGTGGGAGTATCACAATTTTAGGCAGTGAGATGATTTAGAAGCACTTTGCCTCTGAAACCAATGAAGAAGAAGAAAATGATGCGGCGCAGGAGGATCCCCTCGTGGGATCTCTACCCGGCACTGGCTTGACCCGGCCAGGAACATTAAACTGCACAAAAGTGCTTTACAATAACAATTTTAACTGTTTGCGATTACAATGAACCGAAAATATTTTAACCATTTTTTTTTTAATAAGCAAAAAATTTCAATCATTTATCGTAAACTCATTATTACATACATATTACGACTATTTGACCTCTTCTTTAACCAAATATTTGTACACTGTAAATCTATCCGTTATATAAATTGGTTTTATATTTATAATCTATAATTGTTTTAGCCATTTTACCATTCTGTTAACACGTATTATGTATTATTTTTGCTTTGAAGGCTGGTAAACTTACCTTAGCATAGCTTTCAAATGCTTAGCTTAGCATAGGTTTCAAAAGTTTAGCTTAGCATAGTTTTCAAAAGTTTATCTTTAACTCTTTTCTACAGTATACTGGTAAGTTACTTGGTATCTTATCATTCTAAAGCCACAACTGACTCAATATTCTAAATATTTATTCATCAACTTGTTTTTCAGTTTTTAAGTTGAGCTGCATTTTTTCCATATAACATCCGCCGACTGCGAATAGGAATTAACGTCCTACAGCGGGCTTTTAATGGTTGCCACCTTTTTCCCACCCAGGAGTGCACTGTTGGGAAAAGTTCTCCGCATTGACGTAGATGGAAGCTACTCCGGTGGGAAGCAGTACACGATCCCCCCTGATAACCCATTCCTTGGTCACCCAGGCGCCCGGCCAGAGGTGTTTGCATATGGAGTCAGAAACATGTGGCGATGCTCTGTGGACCGCGGAGACCGGGTCAGTCACTACGGCAGGGGCAGGATATTCTGTGGAGATGTGGGTCAAAACCGCTATGAGGAAATTGACATCATTGTGAAGGGAGGAAACTTTGGATGGAGAGCCAAAGAAGGCTTTGAGTGTTTTGACCTGAAACTGTGTCAAAACTCCTCCCTGAGTGAGTATTCTCCGGTCACCTGACACTGATAGAACATAAAGTACTGCTACTTTAATGTGTCGGTTTTCAATCTTATCTTAATGCCGTATATTTTGATTAAATCCAGTGCATCTCTTCCAACACAGATGACGTCCTGCCTATTTTTGCATACAGCCATCATGTTGGGAAGTCTGTTACGGGGGGATATGTGTACAGAGGATGTGAATCCCCCAATCTGAATGGCCTTTACCTTTTTGGAGACTTCATGAATGGGTAAGGTGATGTTGATCTATTCCAAATACCTTTTTTTTTACTTCATTTCCCTCAGCTTTTCAAAAGCGAAGAATTGTTTTGTCACCTCACTCACTCAGATGTTGTGTCATCCTCAAATTAATCAAATTAAATTTTAAAAAAAAACATGTATTTTTTTAATTAATTCAGCTTGAGCTGACTTTAGAAGGGTTAGATAATCCGATATGAATGAACTTTTTCTCTGACTTTTTCCTGATTGGACCAACATCATCCTTTAACTAATCATTTCACTAATAACTAAGAAAACTAATAACTATTCCTGAAAAGCCGCCAATGCCCTGAGTTTTAAAAACAACCTCCCTTCTTACATTAAATGTGAATTTATGTCTGAAAAACAGTGTTTCCTTCTTGAGAGGGGGGGGGGTTGTACACATCATATCTTTTATACGGAAGTAAATGATGCTGTATACGAGATAGATCTCCTCGAGTCGATTCATACGCACCATACTTGGACAAAATCGGACCATGGGTAGAAAATTTATGGCCCGAAGACTTTTGTAGATAAAGTAGCGTGAAAAATATACAACCAACCTTTCCCAAAATCAATCCAGTTCTTCCTCTCACTAAGGTCTTCTTCTTCGTCTTTCGGCCGTTACCTTTCGGGTCGCCACAGGGGATCATCTGTTTCCATCCGTAGTTGCGACTGGTACCCTGCCGACCAACAGTTCAAGTGACGGTATTTTTTAAACGCAGGCCCCAGCCGATCCAGTTTGGAAATCAGTTTCCTGTTCCGCATATTGATTTGGCACAGGTTTTACACCGGATGCCCTTACTGACGCAATCCGTCTAATTTACGGGTGTATAACGTTTGAAAATGAAAGTAGATTTTTGAGAAAATTGCGATATTTTTATGTTTTTTATTTCGTAAAAATCCCAGTTTATTTAACATGATCTCACATTTATTTTGAGGAGTTCAATCAGGGTGATTAATTGTACAACGCACGAGGTTTGGGGGCTTTTTTGGTGATATACCCCTGCATTTGGGGGCAACAGCCTTTGTCTAGTTACTACTTAATATCAGAGGGAATAAAAGAGAACAACAAAAGGTGAGCATTGGGTTCTCCTCTGGGGCGCATGACGGTTCAGGCCTGAGGTCAAAGGTTGAATTCACTTGAGAGATGATGATCAGATTGACTAATACTTCCTTTTCCTTTCTGGACCCAACTTGTGGGGGGGGGGGTGAGAAAATCTCCAAAAATTTCAATAAAAGACTGATGAAAGTTCCAGGAATTATTTTCCGAGATGCTAAAGGAATTCAGCTTCCTTATCTACTGCAAAAAAAAACCCACAAACAAAACAGAAAACAAAATAGACACAGATGAAACCATAACCTCCTCGGCGGAGATGAATAAGATTCCGTTGATGTGTCAGACAAAAACATGTTTAATGCAGAGAAATGGTTACAAACCACCCGCTCACTGCTTAGCTTAGCATAAGAATTAGACACAGCAGTTTGAGGAAAACAGTATGGTTTGGTTTCAATCTGTAAATACTAGCAACAAAGTGATCATCCAAAACTGTTGAATGACACCTTATTAGTTTTACTTGGTAGAAGGAGACATACCTTAGCCTTGGTTTTGGCGTCGGAGGTGAACTACGGAAGCCTTTGATGATGTTTGGCTGTAATGACGTGAATCCTGTCAACCTCGCAGTCGCATCATGGCGTTAGAGGAAGATAAAGCAGCAGGAAACTGGAAGGAGAGGACAGTTTGTATGGGCAACACAAAGACTTGCTCATTTCCTGGACTCATCAATCATCACCACAAGTTCATCATCTCCTTCGCGGAGGATGAAGCAGGTAACAGTTCAGTCGGTTTCTCACGGTGGTTTCTGAAGAATCCCTTCAACAGGTCTCACGAGCCGTTTGTGTTTCATAGGGGAACTTTATTTTTTGGCCACTACGTACCCCAGCACCACATCTCCATTCGGAACCGTTTTCAAATTCATGGACCCCTCCAGGTGAAGCATGAACAAATAACACACGGAAAACTTGAATATGTAAATGTGTTATTTGATGGATTTCACTGGTGTCCTGAAAATCCAAATCATCTTTTTAGTTCACCTTACAATGTGTATTAAAACATGTCCATTTCACTCATTTAAGATTAATTAGAAAGAATTTGGTGGCTCTTAGGCCCGGATTATTCACACATCAGTGTCGTACAAAGGATTCTAATACACACGGTTCTGCAAAAACGACTGAAAGAGCTGTAGTGTGTCTGCTTGGCCAGTAGTTGGCGACATAACATTTCAAAATTAACACCACAGAAACCAACATTGAAGTGTAGATGAACTTTAACATTATGTACTTTCAGGCACCAAAATATCCAAAATGCAACAAGTTTACTGTTTTATTGGCAAAAAAAGAGAAAAAAAAGGCTAAACTTATTTTAAAGCCCAATTAATTTATCTCATGGTTACAATATTTTCATTTCATTCATCATAGTATTTTGATCGTAGTTTTTAAACTAATCTTATTTAATTTAGTAAAAGTAGGCAATTTCAGCGATTCCTCTGCGTACCACTAGAGGGAGCCTGCGTACCCCTAGTGGTACCTGTACCATAGTTTGAGAACCGCTGCTCTAGATGAAGGGAGAGAATTTAAATAGAAAGCAGTAAGATGAATTGCTAATCCAAAAATAATTTTATGGAAATCGGTCGAGTTGTTTTTGCGTAATTGTGGAAAATGGCATAAACTGTTTTTTTTAGGAAAGATACACAAAATCCTTGGATCCAGAGCTCTAGTTGAACGTAATATGAATCGCTTTGTGGAATTGTTATCCTGTTTGCTGAAAAACCAGTGAAGAAACAAGAAAATCAAGTCAACAGATTTTTTTTGAAACGCTTCTATTTGGACTTTTACAGAAGAGCTCCTCCAGGAAAATGTAAGCAGAAGCCACTGTCTGTCAAAGTGAAAGGGAAAAAGTTTCCTTTTGTACCCGGAGAAGGTAAGTCACCTCAGCTCATTTCAGGTTTTAATCACCTCTTATTCTCACCTGGTGGCTCGTCTGTGCCTGATGTTTGCAAACTTGGTCTGGCCTCTGAGATTGTACCTTAAACTGAAATATGTTTACGATGTCTTACATTTTTTTAAGTGTAGAAAATGTATTTGATCCAATCAAAGGGCAGTAAATACGCAAAACCGCCTCCTCCTTCCCCGGACTAAGCTCAGCACCATGGGTGATCGGACCTTCTGTTCTGCTGCCCCTCGTCTGTGGAATGCCCTCCCTGACCATCTGAGGGCTCCACAGACGACTGACTTATTTAAAAATGGACTTAAAACTTTCCTTTTTAGCAGAACCTATAACTTTAATTAACATTGCTGCTTTTTGGTCATGTTTTTATACAGTTATTATAAAAAAATTTTATTGATGCTTTTATCTGCTTTTACTTTGTAGCACTTTGAGATTTGATCCAAATGTAAAGTGCTTTATAAATTAAATGTATTATTATTATTATTATTAATGCTTTTCAGACGGCAGTCTGAAACAACTATTTAATGCAGCCTCATAAAATGCAGCAGAAGTGGCTGCAGGAATCTGATTCTTACTGACATCCGTGTCGTTTCAGTGACGGTGCTGGACCCACATGAAAAACCTACAAGACCTCCACCGAGAACATTCAGACTCACCAACAAACCAACTATCGTTAAACCTACGACTGCAGCCAGAACGACCACCACCACCTCAACTACGACAACGAGGAGGAAACCGCTCGATCAAACAGCGAGGAAGAAAAAAGAGCCCAAGCCACCGAAGAAAAATAAAGTGCTGACTAATGCACAGAAGAAGAACGCTTTAAAGAAGCGATCAAAAAAGACCGATGTGGTAAAACCTGTCATCAACAAAGTAAAGACCAATCAGACGATGACGACTGCTGGTTTGAAAAATAACACTCTACAAACCTTCACCGGTCTGAAAGGTGGGAGGAGCCACGCAAAGAGGACTCCACAGAGGAAGGACGTCCTCATGAAGACAAACATGAATGTGGAAACAAATAGAACAATCTCAAGCAGATTAAAAAATGCGAAGCCAAAACAAAAAATCAAAGCACTTTAAAACTTTGATGTCCGTCCATTTTTTTCCTCTTATTCGGGGTCGGGTTGTGGCGGCAGCAGGCCAAGGTCTGGTATTCCAACGTCTCTCCAGCTTATCCGGGGGACCCCACTGCATTCCAAAACCCCAGGTGAGATCTATAGTCCCTCCAGAGATCTTCTGGGTCTACCATGGGTTCTCCTCCCAGTTGGAGGTGTCAGGAAAACCCCCAAAGCTGACCAGATGCCCGAACCACCTCAGCTGGCACCTCTCAACGTGAAAGCCGACGGCTCTACTCTGAACTCTTCATCTTATCTCTAAGGCTGAGCCCCGCCCCCCTATGAAGGACGCTCAATTTATCCTTGACCTCATTCTTTTGATCACTACCCTGAGATCAGGACCATAGGTGAGGATTGGGACACAGATCGACTGGTAGATTGAGAGCTTATGCTCTCTCTTCATTGCGATGGACCGACCCTAAAGACCCTACTTGATTGTGTTATAATTGTTTAACATATATTTTTGGCTATGAGACATCAGCGTTGATTTATTTGCTTTAAAGTCATTGAATTGTACAATCAAAGGCGTTAAAAAAAAGCACTGTGTGCGGTATTTGCTCCTTTTCTTTGTGTTTTTACCCTTTTTCAACTCGTAATGATTATTGTGTTCATTTAATCAGTAACACAAAAAAACACCATGAACATAAGAACCGCCCATTTCTCAGGTAACAACGTTTTATTAAGTCGGTAAACCTCCTCCTCATTGGCAGTCACAGCGAAATCGGAGAACTCATCTGAGCCTGTGGACTCAGATGAGTTCGCTCCCACAACACCAGATGTGTGTCAGGTCAATCAATCAATCAATCTTTATTTATATAGCGCCAATTCACAACAACAGTTGCCTCAAGGTGTTTTCCAGAATGAGCAGGTCTAGACCAGACTCTTTATATAATTATCTACAGAAACCCAACAAATTCCTCTTTGAGCAGCACTTGGCGACAATGGCGAGAAAAAACTGCCCTTTATTGGGCAGAAACCTCGAGCAGATCCAAGACTCAGGGTGGGCGGCCTACTGAGAGAAACCGCAGAGCACCTCATAGACTTCAAGACAGTTCTCGATGCAGCGTATGGATAAGATAAATGTCAGCGAAATAAGATGTTCCGACATATTTTGGGGTTTGAGATCATAGTCAATACAGTGTCGTACTTTTGTCGACAACCCCCAGTCACGTTGTTGTTTGTGAAGTTTAACTGCAAATTTTTGCCGTATTTAGCTCAATATCAAATTTAAAAAGCCGTGTCGACTTTTTAAAGTCGCCATTTTTAATCACATTAACAGCAACGGCAACATGTTTATGAAGTTAGTCTTATTTATCCTCCTAGGAAATAAGTGTTCAATAAAATGTCTAAATATTAAATATGTAAATATTTAGCCCAAAATGCAAATGTACAGACAGAGGAAGTACCAAAATAAAAGCTTGATGAAGAGAAAAAAACACTTTTTTTTTTTAACCACGCAGGTTAGGCACTGGGCCAGAACCGACTCAGAAACCATCCTGATTCAAAATTGGGCCGCATTTATCGTGGATGGAAGTGTTTCATCTTCGTCGAGCTTTTATTTTGGCACTTAGGCTAACGTCGGGGTGGATTAGCATTATAACAAAAATAATTTGTTTCGTTCTAAAAATCTAGGTTCAGCATTTAGAGTTAGATTTAACATCGCGATACCAAATTTACATTTAGAATTTAGACATAACATTAATATTTAATAGACGTTTTATTCAAAATATATTTCCTAGGAAGTTAAATATGATTAATTATTGCTGTCAATGTGATTAAAAAAATCAGCATGTTTTACTTTACAAACCATATGAAAAAAGACATTTCGATGCTGCAAAAGTCCACTCACGATGGAAAACCTCAAATAAACATTATGATGTGACCAAACCCATAATAATAATAATAATAATAAGATCGCCCTACTCATGTGGATATTTTCTCTCCCTCCATAATAGATATCCATCATATTTACTCTCTTTATCCCTCTAAAACCCGGTTTAAAACCTCTTCTTCGTTGGTTTTTAGAGGCCAAGCATTTTCTTCATCGTCTCTCTGGCACCTCAGCCTAAAATCAAAATCCTCTCAAGAGCCAGAGTTCAGTTTGTCCGTTCTAGGCCACCATACAGATATGGCAGTAATGAATATTCCATTACTTTATATATATATATATATATATTCCATTACATTGAAGCGAGAAAACAACTTTTACAAAAATTAAATGTAATTAGTTAATCACAAAAAGTCTGATAATGGTCAAATAGTTTTCTAAAAACACGCTTTACCAAAGATTGAGGTAATTTAATTAGAATTGACCATATCCCATGAATTATAAAAGTTTCATCTTGAAATAGTTTTTTCAGTCTGATTTATTTAATTTTTTTCTCTTTAAAAATTAATGTATTAATTTTATTAATTAATTATTTAATTAATAATTTAATAAATAATTGCCCCAAAGAAATCCAAAAAAAAGCAAAGTAGTAATTTTTTCTTGGTGGGGACATTAAGGGGTTATATTCTAAATTAAAAAAATAAATCTAAGCTCAATCAATTCTGTGTTGTGTAAGTGGTGTGTTCACATTTTATTTCCGAATGTTGTGAAATCAGTGGTCCAACTTAATCGCCACCCTGCAGCTTATTTAGAGCATAAAAAATAGGTTTGAGTTAAATTAAGCAGAACGCAAGAAATTAAAAAAAAAAACATCTAATTACACCAGAGCTCAATTTTTGTTTAATTATTCTATTTTTATATCATATGCAAGGGGTTAAAAATAAACATTAGAAAGTGTTTTTGTGCACTCTGTAATTAAGCTTCACACCACCAGACGGAATCTCTCACACACAGAAAGTGTGGCGTACGTAATGACTTCCGGAACAGATGGAAGGTGTCTCTACCGACGTCTTCATCATTTCTCTACAGCAGCTATTAGTTCCTCAGACCCGCCGCCATCATACCTGCAATCTAAGAAACGGAACGTCACATTACCTCAACTTAAATGTAAATGTTGAGTAACATTATTTATTCATTCTACTTATAATCCACATAAGTAGAATGAATAAATGGAATAAATAAAATAATAAATGTAGGCAAAAGTCCTGGAAAGATCTTCATTAAAGTGCTGCAGCAGAGTTACAAACACCACAACTACGGAAGTGGAAGGGATTGTTGATCAGTTGCAACTATTTGGTTCAAATGAAAGCGACAACAGGTGCAATTCCAAAAGAGTTCTGGTTCTGCAGGTGCCACAGACCATTCCCCTCTCCTTATTCTACCTAACTGATTTTTCTCTAGTTTTGAATTTTGCTAGTGTCCTTGTCACCAGGATGTAACCCTCAGATCCACAGGGGGAGTAGATCCTGGGTTCTCCTGGTTCAGGACAATGACCCGCCTCATGTGTGTAGACCGGTCCCGGATGCTAATAGCGTCGATGCCATTGACTGGGCCTCGTGTTCCGTAGGACCTAAATCCACCTGAGAACCCCTGTGACGTTTTGTATCGGTCCATCCGAAGCTCTGAAACAGTTCCACAAAATGTCCCGGACCCCACTGATGACCCGATCCAAGTCTGATCCAGGTCTCACACAAGTTGGACCTGTGATTCAAGTTTTTCACTTTGATTTGGGTGTGTTTAGATTCCAGTCCTCAGTGGGTTCCCAGTGACTGTTGTCATTTTGTTCTAAACAAATTGCACGGCGTTTATCAAGATCCAATAGGAGGTACGTAAAAACGGGAGCTCTACCGCACTGAGCTCCGGTTCTCCCCTCTCATGTTCTTGTCAGCAATTGAGCCGGTGTTCTGTTTCAGCTGATTGTACACTAATACATAGTTATGAGTATTACATTCCATTCATTCAAAGAGACGTGACACTTTGACACCTTTAAATACTCCGAACCTCTTCCGCTAATTCAGCGGGAATCTTAAATTACCCGGATCAAAAGAAGAAGCACCAGATTTGTCTAAAGCGATGCCGGGTTTAAATGTGTAGGTCTGAACACAGGAAGGTCCCACTTAGACGTATAGCCGATCTGCCCTGGTTCTTCTGTGGAAGTTCTGAAGCCCGGACTCGATAATTACAGACCTACAAAGACAAAGCAGTTTTTTTGTTCGACAATTTACACTCGGCGTCCGGGAACTTTGAGTCTGCAATCAAAACCAAAAAGCTAGAGTTTCCTCCAGAGCGGTTATTTTCAGGCCGTTCCACGACCTTTAAAAACGGGTTCTTTTCCCCTTTCATGTAAAAGCTCCCATTACATCCGTCTGCATCGCCTGAGGCTGCTTGTCTGGATGAGACGCTCTTTGAAGTGTCAGACCCGGTAGCTAGGTCCTACTCCGACACCTACGCCTACTCGGACAATCGATCCGTTTTTTTTTCCTGACCGGGGTTCGTTTGGTGGACGTTTTTTCTTCGGGTCGTTTCAGAGGTGGACAGAAAATAAAAGTACATTTCCTCAAGTACTTATTTAAGTACAAACTTGATTTATTCCATTTTCTATTACTTTCTTACTTCCACTCCACTACATTTGTCTGACAGCTATAGTTACTAGTTACTTTTCAGATTACAATATTTTATAGCCATTTTTATAGCAAAGTGAAAACCAGGAATCTCGATTTTGAATGTTTGTCATGAGGTTTTCTTTCTGGGTCGAGTAAATTCGAAAGCTTAGCTGAAGTTTTTCTTTTTTTAAATATACTAAATCTTGGCTTACTTGTAGTTTGTCTAAACGCTGGATACAGGCGGACAGTAGAAGACGTGAGTAGTTAGATTACATCAACCTTTAGACGTCTACAGCAGTAGATAGATAGCAATCTAAACACGACGACCAAATACTGAGAGGAACAATTTCTTTTTTCTTTGATATTTAAGGTAGATTTTGTTAATAGCATTTTGATTATTTTATTTATGTAAAGTATTGAATGCAGGAGTTTTACGTGCCGTGGAGTATTTTAACACTGTTATATTAATATTATAAACCATCCGAATACTGTGTGTGTGTGTGTGTGTGTGTGTGTGTGTGTGTGTGTGTGTGTGTGTGTGCATGCTTTATTTCTCAACCATTGGCTTGATTTGGTCCGAATTTTGTGAATACGAATCCCAACCCATCATGCTGCCTCCCTTTGAGCTCTGGCGTACAGTCAGAACCAAGCACAGTAGAGCTGAGCACGCTCAAGACTGTGGAGATGATGGTGGACGGTATAGGAGACACCATTCAGCTCTGCAGCTTCATTTCACCGCCGGCAGATTCAAGTCTCTAGGGCCGACCGTCTCTCAGGACGAGAAGTGGCGATCATCAACTGAGATGATTTGCCTGGCAAAGGAAATGCTTTCTGTAGCTACTCCACAGTTGTTCATCATGAGTTTCTCATTCTATACAATCATTCTACTACTACTACTTTTACTTTCATACATTTTTACAATCATAGAAATTCATTTCACTTTTATAGTTTGTTTTTTAAACTTGTACCTTTTACTCAAATCTCAAAGTGCTAAAAAAAAAACTTGTTCACCTATGCTGTCAACATGCGGCAAACGCATTACGAGGAGTTATTGTGGTTGGTTACATTTGTCATATCCAGTAGGTGGCAGCAACCAAAAAACCCTGCGGCTCAAAACGGACACGGAAGCGGAACTTCGTCACTTCTTTTCATTTCGCATTTGTTTTGGTGAGGAAGAAAAAGTGTCAAGTTAACTATAACTTCCGGTCCGACCTTTCAAAGTTAAATAATTTATGAATATTTATAGGTTGAAATTACATTAATATTATTTAAAATGCATTTAAAATGCATTAATATTTGAAAAGTAACATCTCAATTGTGATTTTTATTCAAGATGCGACCTCGGTATTTGATAAAAATGAATAAAATGCAACAATATACTCTTATTGTGAAGGGTACGGCAATAGTTTCCGGTTAGAGATTAGCTAGTTGTGTTGATTTCAATGCGCAGTGATAAGACGGTGCCTATTCCTTCTACACAGAATTCACCTAACCTGACACATGCGGCTAAAATCTGCTACCATGACAACTTGACAGGTTGGAAGCAGACGCAGGTTCATGCTCGCTAGGTGACCAGAGACCACCGAGTGTTGCCGTTGAGCCCTGAGCCTGCGCCCCGGAAACAGACGTCTGGAGCCGGAGGAGCCACAATGAGCTCGGAGCACCAGAGCGACAGCGAGGACGCCGACGAGCCGAAGGACAGGCCCAACAGTGGCTCCGACAAAGAGGCGCAGCCGGACATCGATGAGTCTGACGTGGAGGACGATGTTGTTGATGCTATTTCGCCTCCGAGAAACCGCGAAGGGCCGCAGGAGCGTGTCTCCAGGTCTCCGGCGCCAGCGCCTCAGACCGGGATCAGCGGGGAGTCCAGCAGCGACAGACGCAGGGGGGGCAGCTTGTTCTCCTGGCTGCAGAGCAGGGCGATCAGACGGGGGGTGTTCGTGGAACCAGCCCGGGATAACTACAGGACAATGACCAGTCTGTACTGCTCCATGAACCCGACTGTGGATTCAGTGAACCTGAGTACTAAGACCCATGGAGCCGTGTTCAACCTGGAGTACTCGCCGGACGGGTGAGAGCACACAGGCCTTTAATCCGTAGACCAGGTTCTCAGGGATCCTTCTGGTCTGCAGAGCATCCCACATGTCAGACAGGGTTTGTGAAAGAGCCTGGGTCCACGATCAGAGAGCGGAGGAAGAAACCTCTGGATGATGTTAGATGCAGATGCAGAGTGTGTTCTTTATAAGTAATAATTTAAAAACTAAATATGGGGACCATCAACACACGACGAGTTAAAGTTCTTTATTTTATTTAATCCTCGTGCTTCACTTCATCACTTCCTCTTTGCGAACATAAATGTCCACTTCTTTAAGTTTCTGTCCAACAATTTCACAATTTAATTGAGTTAAGTTATTTTTTAACATCAGTCTTGATCATAACTATCAAATGTATGTATTTATTTTTTAGGATTTTAACTCCTTAAATACCACGTTTTGCTTAAAAGTAACAGAAATTAAAAAGAAAATGGTTATTTTACATAAATATATTTTTTTCATTGTAATTGACACACTGTTGGGATATTTTATATATGATATATATTTATTGTTTGTTTGTATTAAATACAAGTAAAATACGTTACATGCTGTTGAGGACATAATGATCCAAATCCCGTAACTGCAATAAAATATATTAACATTATTTTAGATTTTTACTAGACTTGATGACAATAACATCATCCTTAAAATTCCTCTATTTTAGGAGTTTTAACCTTTTAAATACAACTTTGTTTACATGATGTCCCTGTTTTTTTTTTTAAATAAATTGACTAGATTTCCCATTCTGTAATTGTTAAATGGATTCTTTTTAATTTATTTTACTGTAATTAATACAGTGATTACATTGATTTATATGCAATTTAAGAATTTGTTCACTATTAAATAGAAAAATAAATAAAACTGGAACCACTTTAGGGAACCTTAAAAGGCCCCTTCCTGAAAACTGCATTTAAGTGTTATATATTAATATATTAAATATTTACAGAATTATTGGTTAAAGCTAAAATCAGCCCCCAAATAAACTGTCAGCTTAATTTGTAGGCTTCTCTTTTAGGATTTAGGACAGGATATATTTTCCCTTTGAGCCAAAAAATGGAAAATATCACCTTATAATGCAAAAACAAATGTACAACCGGCAATTTTGAAGCCAAGATCCCAAAGTGAAAGCTGAAAAACATGGAATGGTATGATCTTTTTTTTTCTTCTTTAAAAATAACAGCATCAACTGGTTTAAATGGGGACATTTTTGTCCTCAACACGCTACAGATAACAATTTAATAATTTTTTTTGCATGTTATAGAATCTGATATTGCAACATTACCAAAATTGATGCCAATTACATGTTGAAATAATTTTAAAAAAATTGCGTGAAGCACAATGGTTGAATTAACCCTCGTGGAGCTCAGGGCTGCACAAAGGGTTTATGGGTCCGTTACCGCAAAGCGCATGCAGGAAATAAATCCTTCAGACAATCCAGGTCAATCTGTGTCCAGTCCGGGTCAAATTAGTTGTGTTTCCAGGCAGAAAATATCAGTTTTTAAGCAACTGTCAAAAAATGTGATGGCAGACATGCAGTTTATTCCATGTATTTATTGTTTTTTGTAAAATATTGAAACACTCCAAAACGTCTTGTAAACGAAGAGGAGGCTATGAAGCTAATCTAAACACAGAATTAGATTTAATGAGCTTATGCTCATTATTACATCTGATGGGACGGGGACACTCCTCAGAATGCTTTGAAATCTTCCTCCTCTCCTTTTTGGAGAGGAGGGAAGATATTTTCTTAAATGTAATGTTTGATCTAGAATTTCAAAGAGAGATCACAGCACCAGAAAATGTGCCTTTTTTTTAACTAATATTTGTGATAATCAAATATTCTTTATTTTTATTTGTTGCATCACTTTTTATTACTTTAATGGTTTCCAGTGTCTCTCTCTGTCACAGAGATGAGCCATAACATTAAAACCACCTGCCTAAGATTTTGTGGGTCAACTTTTTACTACCGAACCAGCTCTGCGACGCACAGTGTGATTTTTCTTTGTTCTTTTAAAAAAAAAAATCAGAACCAGCCTTAAATCTTTCCAGTAATTTGTGACACAGTAGCTCTTTTGTGGGATTGGACGGTTGGATCAAAAAAGATGGCCAAGTCTTTGCTCCCCGCACATTTCAACGAGCCTTTTGGCGCCGATAATCCTGTTGCTGGTTCACCTTCCTTAGACCCCTTTGGTAGGTACCAACCACAGCAGACCAGGATCATCCAACAAGACCTGCCGTTCTAGAGATGCTCTGATCCAGTCGTCTGGCCCTCGTTAGACTCGCTCAGGTCCAGATCCTATTTTTCTTCAGGACAAATTTACCACTGACAGCTTCCATTGTAATGAGGCAATCAGTGTTATTCACTGAACCTGTCAATGTTTATAATGTTCTGGCTGGTCGTGTGACAGATGAGCTACTGTAGCACAAGATTACTGAAAGAAGTTCATGCTGGTTCTGTCAGACAGGTGTCAGAACACGAAACACAAACCAAACACGTAGGCGATAAGGGTTTTTCCATTTATGTTCCAACTACATACAGGTTTGTATGCAACTTTCCAAATGCTGATTTAGTGTGTTTGTGTTTACGCACGCAGACACGTATTGTTCAATAATGTCTCTGTGTCTGTGTTGTGTCTGTTCTGCTCAGGTCTGTGTTGACGGTGGCCTGTGAGCAGACGGAGGTCCTGCTGTTTGACCCCATCTCATCCCGGCACATCAAAACGCTGACGGAGGCCCACGAGGACTGCGTCAACAACATAAGGTGCTTTGCCATTGATTATAAAAACTCTTACTGGGATCCAGCTGCTGGCTGGATCTGCCATTTTCAAGCATGGTGTCACCTTTCATCGTCAAGGATGTTGCAAAAAAAACAACAACAACATTCTGATGTCACTGACATCATAGAATAGTTGAAGATAGCAAAACAAAACTTACTTTAAGTAAAAGTTCAAGACACACCTCGTCTGGAGAAGTTTGGGGAACGCCTCCCTGCGTTTCCGTCTGCGGAGAATATTAAATGGTTCCTCTGATCATCTCCTCCCCGCAGGTTTTTGGACAATCGCTTGTTTGCAACCTGCTCCGACGACACCACCATTGCATTATGGGATGTGCGTAAGCTGAGTTCAAAGGTGTGCTCGCTGCACGGCCACGGCAGCTGGGTGAAGAACATCGAGTACGACACCAACACTCGTCTCCTCGTCACGTCTGGCTTCGACGGCAACGTCATCACGTGGGACACAAACAGGTGGGTTGGAAGCGCGTCAGATTAGGAGCCGACGCCTCCTCAGACGTGACCTCTGCAAAATGTCAGGGGCTTTAGTTCAGGCTGCTGGAGAAAAGACGAACAGACTCCCTCTAACCGTCCTCCTCCTGCAGGTTCACAGAGGACGGTTGCCCCCACAAAAAGTTCTTCCACACTCGCTACTTGATGAGGATGCGCCTGACACCCGACTGTTCCAAGATGCTCATCTCCACTTCCTCGGGGTATCTGCTCATCCTCCACGACCTCGACCTCACGCAGTCGCTGGAGGTGGGCAGCTACCGTATGCTGCGGGCGCGGCGGACCCCCCTCAGCTCAGGTCAGACCGCTGTTTTTATTATTTCACACGCCTTTTTATTATTATTATTAATCTGTGAAGTTCTCACGGCTCTTCCAAAGGCCGCATAGAGGGCAGCCCTTCTTCTGGTTTGTTCGCACGTAACGAGGAATAGTCCAACCGCATCTTCTAAAAACAAAACACACTGGACACAATTCAGCGAAATTTCAGACGTGCTTTTATAGTTGGACATCTTATGACCTTTTTAAGCACATTTGAACCTGGGCTTTCACGACCGCTTGCTCACTGATTCAGGATGCGGCCCGTCCACATCAGCGCACCTTTACTAAGATCCCAAATGGATCTGCTCAGAATGATTCCGTGACTGACAGCAGGTGCAAACATGGTGGAGGCGGTACCATTCAAATGAGGGTTTCTGCGCGTTACCGTTTCCGCCCTGGAGAGTTTGGACAGCTGGTCAGCTACAGAGAACCATCAGCTTGTCAGGGCTGGATCAGATCTGACGATGGCCAACAGTGCCATACCAAGAGGGATCAAAGATGGGGGTACATGGGGGCAGTGATGGGGTCTCTCAATCCGAAATGGAGCAGCCGGGGATTGGGAAGTGACGAGAGCGCATAGCCGCACATGTGGCCAGTTGCCGTTCTCCTCCTCCTCCACATCTGTGGCATCATTCTCCAACCCGCGGTGTTCCAGTTGCAGGGGCATCAATGTCCCTGTACACACATTTACTAGTCTAGAATTTCTTCTGTATGCATGTGTGTTTGTGTCTTATTTTATTGTGTCTTATTTTATTGTGTCTTATTTTATACATTATTATCAGAGTGCAATGGTCAAGAGTATTTATTTTTAGTATGTTCATCAGATAAACTATAAAATCTGAGTTTTTACGTCGTGTTCACATTACCGGTGTTTTCAGTTCAAGGGAAATTCTGTTTTGTTCCTCTTGTTTTTATGTAGATGGAGGCACATCCACGTCCAGGTCAGTTGGAGCTCCTCGCCATGGAAATGATTCCAGCAAGATCCACCCCCAGAGAGATGGTCAGAGTCCATCACCAACAGTTTCCAGCTGAGGTTTTCCTCTGCCGATGTAATAATGACAGAGTCATCCTCAACTTTTTTTTCTCCGACAGGCCTTTCTCCACGGAACAGCCTGGAGGTTTTGACTCCAGAGATTCCCGGAGAGCGAGACCGAGGGAACTGCATCACCTCCCTGCAGCTACATCCTAAAGGCTGGGCCACGCTCATCCGATGCTCCAGCAACATGGACGACCAGGAGGTGAGGAACATCAAGCTGCAGCTGCATTAAAGCCGTTTTCATAAAAAATAATATGATTGTAAAATGTGAGATGCCTTTCATGCGTCTTTGTTTCTGAAGAAAAATGATGACACCCGTTAAACACTTCTGATCTGAATCATCATATTGGCTCTCAATGGCATTCTGCCATAAATATGCTTCTGTTGTCACCTGCATAATCTCACATCAGATTATTATGACATTAAGCATTTTTTTTTTTTGAATGACTAAAACAAGTTTCCTAACTGCTATTCTCCTCGTATAGCATATAGCTTAAAAATCTGATTATTATAGAGCCGTACGGTAATGACGGCATGGAATCTGTTCTAAAGAGTATATCCCCGAAAAGTCCCCAATCCCCTGTGTTGTACAAGCTATTCCCCTGATTGATCTCTTCATACGATTAATCTCTTATGTCCACAGAAATGTTAAAAAAAAAAATTTTTAAAAATTTATATGCACCAAATTACTAAATTGGACCAACTGTTGCGAAATGATTGCCCGAAAACTTTTTGGGAATAGAGCTCCCCCTAGTGTTGGGAATATACAGCCGACCTTTCCCAAAAATCCATCCAACTGTTCCTCGCACTAAGGTCTATTTCTGCCTAAAAGCTTAAAACGATCCATGAAATAGTTTTTGTCTCATCACGCTAACACGGAAAATCTTTAGCGGTGGATGCCGCAGCGGCGATGACGATTCCATAACATTCCCAACTTTTCCGATTTTCATAAGAGCAAAGCCCAGCAAAGTCTTTCAGTTGAGTATAAAAATACACAAGATACAGAATTTTTTTTTCGATCCTTTAACAATAATTGAAAATGCAAAAAGCTGGATTAGATGGCATTCCTCCAGAATCTTATCTCACATTCTGGCCAGATCTTTACCGTCTAGATCTGAATATTTAGCTTCATCCAGCAGTGAGGTTCCAGATTAAAACTATTTCCCTACTCAGCTCACCCCTCCCTCTCCAAGAATCTACACTGGCCTTAAAGTGTAATCAGGTAGCCTGTCCAGTTAGCGTCCTTTAGCTGGATACGTTAGAATATATTCAATATTTACTCTGGTGTACTAGCTTCAGCTGCATCTGATGAAACTAGAGCGCCGGGAGTCAGGTTGTCACTCTGTGAGTTGAAGCTTGAGCGGAGGAGTAAGTCCACCTCTGAATGGTTTAAATAAATACAATTGAAGGATGGAGTGGTCATGGTGGCTAAAGGTTAGTACGTAGAGCGATCACCCTCTAATCGGAAGATCGGCCGTTCATTCCCAACCCTCCTTTAGCAACACCCTGAACCTAAATGTGCTCGGCGGGTGCTTCACAGGCTCCGCCCACTGCTACTCAGGGATGGGTCATATGCGGAGAACTAATTTCATATTGTTCTATGCTTAACAGTTACAACAAACGGTAAACATGATTATTAGAGGTGCGCCGGGAGGCCTAGTTTGATGAAATCTGTGCATGTTATAGGCGTGAAACGTGCAGGCACACCAAGCATGAGCTACAACGGCTCCAAACATCTCGCCATGAAACCAGAAAACCCCGAATCTCACAACTTATAACACCTGTAAGGAAAAACAAATAAGCTGTTGAGGAACAACCCCCGAAAACATTTGGTACAACACACTTCAAATGTAATCCCTCTGAGAAAGATAGTGAGGCGTCTTTGTTGTAGTCCTTTTGAACGATCCCAGTGTGTGGCGTCTAAAGTGCGTCTCCATCCTTCGTCCTGTCTCCCCCTAGTGGACGTGTGTGTATGAGTTCCAAGAGGGAGCGCCCACCCGCCCGCTGGTCTCCCCCCGCGGCTCCCTCCGCCTCACCCACTACATCGAGGAGGCCAACGTCGGCAGGGGCTACATCAAAGAGTTGTGCTTCAGCCCCGACGGACGACTCATCTGCTCCCCGTATGGCTACGGCGTGCGTCTGCTGGCTTTCGACGAGAGCTGCGGTGAGCTGGCCGACTGCCTGCCCGTCCAGACCAGCTGCCTCAGGGAAATCCGCTCCATCTACTCACACAGCGATGTGGTGCTCACCACCAAGTTCTCCCCGACACACTGCCAGCTGGCGTCGGGCTGCCTCAGCGGACGCGTGGCCCTTTACCAGCCGAAGTTTTAGCAACGCCTGGTGTGGAGAAAGAATCCATGCATTCCCCGGGACCTGATAATCAGGGTGCCTACACAGATCTAGGAATGTGTACCACGCCTCAGATCTCCCCAACGACGCATCTCCTGATGATGATTTTAAACTCCTAATGTCTAATATATGCGGATTTCTGCTGTGACACCCCCCCCCCCCCCCCCCCCCCCCCCCCCCCCCCCCCCCCCCCCCCACCCCCCCAACAAGGCTGCAGTAGTTAACAAATTGTTTAACATTGGGGGTTTGAGACTCCCATCCAGACTGAGGAGAAAGGTGGAGAAAGTCCAAACCTTGAACTTATTTCAAAAAACACAGATGCATCAGTCAGAGAATTGACTCTGTTTTTTTTTTTCATACTAACAAATAATTCTGGTCCCTATAGCAAGAAATTCTGGACAAAATCACTAAGGAAGCAAACAGACAGACACTATTCATGTCTGAAGCAGACAAACGGTAAATATGTACTGGTGTCTGTCATCTGTGTATTTGTTGATCCTCACGTCATAACGTCCTCCGCTGCAGAGTCCACTCCCCTCCACTCATGCCTTTTCCACAGGTGCTGCTTCTCTGCTCATGCATTCTGAACTTTGATCCCCGCCAGCTTCAAGGACCTCGTCATCAGCTCCTTTCTCTCCACCCTGTTTTCACCTTCATGGCCTTTAATTAACGGTTTTATCGGTATATGTATGTCAGCACTACTTGTTCACTGTATTTGTTTCTACGCTCACTGTTTGCCGCCATTGAGGCTGCTTCGGCACTAGTTCCATAGGATTCATTCGCTTTCCTTTCTCAATAAACCTGTGAATGGAAACGTCGTGCTACCTGGAGAGTTGAAGTTCCCAGCTGCAGTCTCTGTCTCTGTTTTCAAAGGCTACAGTCACATGTTCACTCTTATCCGGACTCAACGGACTCATGATTGGGATTTTACCTAGTTTTAACCTCTGGTTGTTGTTTTTTTTAGGTTCACAATGCTAGATTTGAATATCAACAATAATATACGCCTCCTAGTGGACATATGTGGTATTGTGAAGCCAATGTTTTTGGTTCATTGTCTGTCCAACTGGTCCAAATGGAGAGTTCTGGTCCGTTCTCACACACACTGTGTAGAATAACAGGAACTTTGAGTTATTTCTGTCAAATATGATGCAGTACATATCAAAGAAGAGCGGCACAGTGGTGCATTTCAAATCCACCTCTCCTGGCCTTTTCTGTGTGGAGTTCGTATGTTCTCCCCCGGTGTCCCCCTGGGTTCTCACCGGGTTCTCCTGCCTCCTTCCCCGATCTAAAAACGTGAGATATAGGTGAATTGGACATTCTAAATTGCCCGTGAGATTTAAAACTTGTCTGTCTTTTTTTTTTAATCAGCCGGGCAACTTATCCAGCATGTAACCCACCTCTCGTCCAATGTCAGCTGGGGTAGGCTCCAGCCCCCGAGACCCTGAAGAGGATGAGCAGAATTGTTGTCAAAGAGGTTCTGAGCTAAATTTTATTGATTGTTTTGTTTCATGATGTTAATGTAATATAATGAGAAAAAAAAAGGACATCCTTTTTTTTTTTTTATCTAAGACAAATCGGGTCAGGATAGAAATATTGGTAGTCTTTTGTGTTTAATCACAAATAACTCCTATAGTAACGGGTACAACGTTATTGATATATTTTTGCATCATCATCTGCTTCACTAACAAGCGGTGAAACGACACATGGCATTCAAACAGATGTGGATGTGCACGTCTCGCCGCGTACACTGATGTCGCCGTCTCTCCTCTCTGGTTGCTTTGTTTTTTACCACACAGCTTCTGCTGGCGTCGCTCTGCACATTAATATGTGCAGAAAAAAAGCCACGTGGATTCCAATCTGACCGTTCTCATTAATGTCTCATGGTTATGAGTCTGATACATATCCAATGTCAGACCTGGTTTGGAAAAAAAAAAAGGGTTAGTCATATCATGGAATTGACACCCTTACAATTTATAGGCTAACTTCCTGTTCACACCAGATCTTGCTCCATTATTTTCCCAATGAAAGAATGCAATATTATTTGCATTATTTCTTCACCGACAGTAAAAGTCTGAATTATTCGTAGCATTATTCTGAATTTTCGTGTCTGAGGCAGTCAGGCACGAAGGTTATAACCTTCATGGGATCTTGACAAGAACCACCTTTTACCTTGTTTTTGGTTCTTGAGAGTATTTACCTGCATCATGTCCACTTTTTCATTCTACCACCACGTCATTTTGTGCTCTCTGAAGAATGATTGCATCGCTTCGATTGGTTTCATATCGGCAACTCGACCACAGTAGAGGGACTAACACATGCCTGGACCGTACGCCTGACTGTAAAGTTGTTCCAGTACACACCGACTGACTGCAGGAATTTTGAAGTGAGAGCTGAAGGTGAACTTCTGTGAAATCTTGACAAAAAAAATGGATGGAATGGCACCTGAGCAGGTGTAGCAGCTACGGCTGGCAACTGATTAGTTTTACCGAGCTTACAGCAGAACCAGCTCTCTTTCTGAGGTTGAGCCTCTTTGATATTTCACCTTTTCAGTATTTAGTTTTCATCCCACGCAGGAAGGAAAATCCACCGCTAGACGGCAGTCAGCTCAACGGCAACTAAACAATGACAGTAAACTTGGTAATCACAATTTGGCACTTACATTATCAACTTGGAGCACTTGGCTGGGTATAAAGTTTGTGCTGAAATTTGGCTCAAAAAAAAAAAAAAGCGTTCCAAAAACAACAATTTTTCATCTTTTCATGTTCAAACTTAAGATTCTGCACAGAATAAATTAATCATGTGTAAGTGGTTTGCCGCTCAATTCCAGTACCTCCGTATTTTGTTTGTATTCCATACATTTCATCTATAGTCGGCAGTCAACTCGAGCAAAAAAGCCTACAATTACCCTAAACCAGAGGAGGCCGAACTTTGGTTCCTGACCCCTCAGTAGGGTCGTGTGGAGATTTCAGAATATTGGTACTTGTAGGACTTTTCTTGTAATCAAAGTTTTGTCTGGTGAATTTGAATGATGATGTCACATCTTCATCTTAAACTAGAAAAAGCAGTCAAGAGTTCAGTATGTTCAACTGTTCGTAGAACCCAGGGCGTAGCACATGCCAGGTGATGTCACCTGTCTCACTTCCCTTTTGCTGCTACTCTTCTTCCACAGATTACTCCTGATACTCTTCTCCACCCTGCCTGCGCTCGCTTCTTCACCCTTTTTCCCCACACTCCCCGTTACTATGAAGAGTTGAGCTTAAGTACTTACTCCTACACCTTCTCTACCTTTACTCCCTCATCCTCACTGTTCCTCATGCCTCCCTCTCATTCACACACCTGTATTCTGTCTCGCTGCGAGTGACCTTCATTCCTCTTCTCTCCAGCGCATACCTCCACCTCTCCTGCTTTTCCTCCACCTGCTCCCTCACTCTACAGATCACAATGTCATCTGTGAACATCATAGTCCATGGCGACTCCTGCCTGACTTCATCCGTGAGCCTGTCCATCACTATAGCGAACCAGAAGGGGCTAAGAGCCGACCCTTGATGGAGTCCCACCTTGACCTCATCCATCACTCCTACCGCACACCTCACCACTGTCACTCTGCTGTCATACATATCCTGTACCAGACTAACGTGTCTCTTGACACTCAGGACGTCCTCATGCAATCCCACAATTCCAGGCAACCTGAATCGGATTAATAACACTGATGATAGAGATACAACAAATGTGCGAATGATCAACCATTGACAAAAGTAAATAGTATTGATAGTGAGGCCCCGAGATCCTGACATCCATCCTGAAACCCTGACTTTCACTCAAAGCCCACTGCCTTCCTGTCTGCCACAGAATAGATTTCAAAATACTGCTGTGGGTTTTACAGAGCACTAAATGGTGTAGGGCAAACATTGTGTTCATATCTGAACTACTGCCGATGTCTTTGAAGCATCCCCGACCCTTTAGATCAAATCAGGTCTGGGGCAGGTCTACTTCCTGTCCCAGGGATCAAAAATAAACATGGAGAAGCAGACTTCATGTTCAGGGTGACCAGAGCTTTAGAGATACAGCGAGGAGCTCAGGCATCCAGCAGGGAGCTTGTAGTAAAGGTGCAACTTCAAAATCAGGTTTTCCAACTTGGTGCAAAATCCAGGCTCACTGGATGGATCACATCTCATCTAACCTCAGAATATGCTCTGGAATAACCCGATTTGTTACAATGACCTTATCGTGACAACGTGAAAGGAAATGAAAGGACATTACGAACCATTGTTTTTATTTTGTGACCACATGAGGCGTATCTTCCCCTTCGTTTTGGAGCCACTGCAGTTTTTTCAGTTGTCTCCACTTCAGATTGTAGCCAAAGACGAACATGTTATTTTATTTGAGTTTTTATTGTCCGGTTGGAATTCAATCAAAAAAAAAAACCTGACAGTTTTAGAAAATAAAAACATGTCACACGTCAGACCAGCTGACCGTTAAATCCTCAACTCAGTCTTCTTACATAAACGAACCAAAGGTGATCAGATTTAACAGATTACAGTTGTTGTCCAAAACATAAAACATTAAAAAAAAAAAAATGAATGCCTGTCTATAAGTCTGTAGTTGTCCTGTGAAAAGTTTCATATAATTGATTTAGTTTAGCTTCTTTTGTCATACAAAAAAACAACTGCTTATCAAGGAATAGTTGGGTTAATGCTTAATCCACCCTAAAAGGTCAGTACACCCAATAAAGTTGCTGTTTGATTTTGAATTAAATATTTACCTCTGTCAAAGAGGTTTCGTTTACTTCGGCACAAAGGTTATGTTTTCACCAAAACCCTCTGCTTGGTCGGTGGCTGGCTGGCGGGTTGGTTTGTTGGCGGGTTGGTTGATTGTTGGGTACGTCTTACATTTGGTTTGCTGCTTGACCGTTTGGTTGGTTGGTTGGTCTGTCTGTCTATCTGTCTGTCTGTCCATCCGTCTGTCTGTCATTCTATCCATCTGTTCATCTCTTGGTTGGATGGCTGGCTGATTGGTTAGTGGTTGTTTGCTTTGCTAGTTGGTTGGTCGTTTTGCTGGTAGAATGGTTAGTTGCTTGGTTGACTTGATTGTCCACAGGAATACCCAAACATTAATGGACTGATTGCCACAACATTTAGTAGGAGGATGAGAAAAGAGAGAACCTATTGCATTTCGGTGTGGATCCAGATTAAGGGATGGATCCAAGAATGTTTTTTTTTCACTTCTTTTAAACTCTGTTAGATTACCTAAATTCCTCTAATTCTGAAAGTAAAAAATTTGTGTAGAGATGGGACATGGGTCCGGAAAGTAAGACAGACATGTAGGATTGTTCGGGCTCGGCCAACGTACCCAAAGAGACATCGTTGGAAGGAGGACAAAGTAATAAGAATTTTAGGCCGATCTGAATAACGGCGCAGATCCAGGAGCAATTCTGTGGCCACGGCAGTTGAACGGTCTCTCCAACTGCTTCTGTAATTTTACTTATGTCCATTTATTGGTTTGTTTGTTGGCTAAATTAAACAAATCAATTTGACGTATTTCCGTGAAACTCGGTGAAATGTTGGGACAAAAAAAGAATCATTTTGTTTGTGGATCCATAATGAAGGAGGAACAATGCATTTTTTATAAATGGGGTGTACTGACCCTTTAATGGTATCTTTTCCCTAAATACTCATAGGAACATTCCCAGAGGTCAAATTTCTCTCTTGAATGGAAAATCATCTCTGAGGTTCTTCTCATGTCCTGCTCTTATGCTCTTGAGGACCGAATCCTCCTCGCCTGCCACAGGAGCTCCTTCTGCCCCCGTTGACTCTCCCGCCGGCGGTTTATGACCTTGGTAGTGGCGCGAAGCTTTCGGAACCTCAGAGCACGTAATCGCAGCTGAAGGTCCTCGGGGATCTTCCCTCCTTTGGCCCGAATCTCATTCAGCCTCTGGACGGGTGTTTTGGTCAGGGAGAAGTCACAGATGGTGGGTCTTTGCTCCATGCCAACGCGGCATTGACGCATGGAGGGGAAGTAACCCTCGGCCCAGACCACCACCTTGTACTCGCCGGGGTTCAGTAGGCGCCAGTAGTCCCCGTCAGAAGCTGAGGGGAAACAGATGAGGCGGAGCCCAACATTAATATTGATTTTGTCTTTCAACCGTCAAATTTTTTAAAATAATTTAATAGTTTCAATTGTGGATAGAGTTCTTTGAGAATGCCATCAATTATGTTGTGTCACATTAAAGGTGTAACATTTATTTTCATCTAGTGGTAAAGTTCCGGATTGTAATCTACATTACAAATGAGCTCCACCCTCCAAGAATCTATGGTGGTTCAAATGATGAACTCCATCCACAGCCTGCCGGGGAAGCCTCGAGGTCCGAACAGTACTGGGTGAGGTCCAATGAGGGGATCCTCCGGTACTTTGCTCAGCAAGTTGAATCCCTTGAGGGGACTTTGTGGACCCCACCAGATTGCCTCTTAATGGTTTCACAAGTTGGGTCTTCATGTTTCGATCATGCTCCTTTACTTTAATTGTGCTAAAGGAGAAGTACGATCTTCCATCTGTCAAAATTTGAATTACTGACAGTTATGCAAGGGTCTGTCCCTCAAGATGTGGCGAAATCGTTGGGCGGGTGCCGCGAGCCAACATCATCCCGGAACCTTTCAAAGCAGACTCCGAGGCAGACACGGCACACCGCCATGAAAGAAATGTGCCAAGCGAGGAGAGAGAGCCCACACAGTGTGGTGTATCGGTTCTTCCTCTATGTTGGTTTATGGAGGTGAGTCATTTCTCCATTGTCTTTTCTTCCACTACAGCCTAAAAATGTGAAAAGCCCTCTCAAAAGCCAGAGTTCAGTACATCTGTTCAGGCTAAAATGGCAGAACATAGAAGCCTCCATGGAAGAATATCTGCCCCCCTCTGTAGATATAAAGGACTTTTTTAAAAGATTTGATTGAAAAGAAAATCTGATTTTCATCCCGATCGTAAACTAGTAAAAACATAGTTATGAACAGCATATTCCATTTATTCAAAGAGAGACTCCTAAACGTAACCAACCAATTAATGATGTTTAAGAATGACAAATTTAGTTATATAATGTTTGTATTGTTTTCATTTAGCCGACTATCTAAAGGGATTACTAAATTATGTTTCAGGAATGTTTTACAGATATTTGTTTAGAAAAAAAGCTGATAAAATCTATGTCTTTAATGTCTGTTAGACGTTAATGGTGGTTTTTCAATACAATTAAATGTCGTATGCTTCATAAATGGGTAGTTGAGATCAATAAAACTGGGTGGCGGACCTGATCGTATGTGGTGGTTGTGGTCCTCCACCCTGATCACAGCTTCTGCTATTCCTCGTTTGGTCACCTTGTCTCTGATCACACCCTTGATGCCTCGGTGAACCTGAGGACATGAAGGCAGTTATTAAGGAGAAATACATCCCGGTCAGCGTGATGACTGGTGTGACCTCCTCTGTAGCTGTGGACCGACCTGCTCCATGTAGACCAGCAGAGACTCCTTGTTGTTCTCCCACTCGATGGGAAGCTCACTGACATGAGGGAACTTGTCACAGGAAAGCTCCACCGTCACCTCGAAGCAGTTGGTGTGGAGGTAACTGAAATCATTCATGCCTGCCGAAAAGACAAAATACAAACGCGCATCAGAGATTCAAGCAAAAATATTGTTTCGGAAAACGGACCGTTAAATGTTTCAATATGAAGGAGCGAGACTCGAGGAAATAACAGAGAGATGCCTCGACAAATGGCAATACGTTCTTGAACCTACAACCTATCAGCAGAAAGCAGCGGAAATTGCCGGACATTAAGAAAGCAATTGAAACAGTTATTGAACTACTTGAAGACTGGAAAGTTTTCAACGCCATTGTCTCTAAAACATGCGTGAGGGGAAGATAGTTTCCAGCTGATGTGAAAACCTCTTGCAGCAATTGTTTGTCAAAGGTGTAAAAACTATTTCAATCTCCATTGTGCATCTTGAAAAAGAAATGTCTAACATTTCACATTACTCTGGGGAAACAGTTAATTGCACACACAGCCGTAATGTTGCCATGATTACATAATTTGATTTGGCTTGGCGTCATACAAAACAAAGGAACGCCATGTCATTCCTTGACCCTAATTTTCGTTCCCAGGAAATCTAGTCCTAACATTCGGAATCATGTGTTCACCTCTTATCTCAAACAGATTGATGAAAACCAGCTGATTCTGAATCCTCACAATATCAGCTACTTATTAGTGGCGTTACAGTAATCCAGTCTGGAGGAGACGAACGCGTGGACCAGCTTTTCAGCGTCACTCAAGCTGACTGAAGAACGGAGTTTGGAAATATTTCTGAGATGGTGAAAGGAGATCTTGCAGATGTGTTTGATGTGGGATTCAAAAGTGAGTTGAGGGTCAAATCTTACACCGAGGTTGGTGACTGATGAAGAGAGGGGAATGTCGTGACCAGAGAAAGTAATACTGGTTATGGAGGAAGACTTGGTCTGATGTGGGGTGCCAATTAAAATAGCTTCGGTTTTGGAGCTGTTCAACTGGAGAAAGTTGTTTTTCATCCACA